>JAJOOS010024749.1:0-19077 GCA_029582725.1 Solanum chiquidenum
TGTTATTATCTGTTTCTGGAGATAACTTGACTAATTGAATATAATTGTTAGTTAAAAGTAAAGTCTAAACCATTTTCCTTGTGGGATCGACCCCAACCTACAAGTTGGGTTCTTTACTTGATAACAATCGCTTATGCTTCTGAAAGGAGGTGTAATTTGAGCGTATCAGTGATTGAGAGTATTTTTGAGATTTTTGGGAAAGTAGTAAGGAATGGGGGAAAATGAGATATTCCCCCTATGTACTATTTCCCGATCTCCCGGTCTAGCGGGAGTATCCTTACCACAGCGGCCCCACCTCAGCGGATGGACTGCCGCCCTAGCGAGGTCAAGCAGTGCAAATTAAAACACGTGCATTTTTTCGTGTGTTGCCTTAAATACCTAACTGATCTCTTTGAGTATAGCATTTTTTGTTTCGATTAAAAGAGTCAGCATCCGTCGTGGTTTCCGTAATGGACCAATTCGGTAGTTAGAAGTGTTCCAAAATAGAGTGTGTGATGTTCGTGAACTGGTCGTGCGGGAACGAACGAGGGGTAAATTGGTATATATTGTAACAATCGAAACCGTCATTATTTAAAAAAAGCAAAAAATCGGGAAATTTCTAGGCCACTATCCCGCCAGGGCAAGCCAGATACCGCTAGGGCGACAGTGCCACGGTGGGGCTAGTTGGTACCAGAGCGAGATAGGTGAGGCAGAATATAAACAACGTGAAATCTTACTTTCTCCTTCTTCCTAAAATACCTAGTTTAGACATAGACCACCCTAGAAACCCTCAAAAGCTGCTCTAAGCTTGGGAAGGAAAGAGAAGGAGATTTCTAGCATAAGAAGCATTGTGGATGGCAGATTTCCGGTCAAAATCACAGTCACGAAGTCCGAAAACAAGAATCGAAGCCAAAAACTCTGTGCAGATGCTTGGCACCCAAGTAGGCTAGGTTTTATTAACTGAGTAGTTATAAATTTGTGTTCACTACGTAATATAATGTAATTCAATGGTAGGATTTATGCGTAGTCCTTCATGCACTGGACAAAAGATGATTAAATCATAGGAAGAAGCTTTATATGATGAACTAGGGCTAGAGATGGTCGAGCTATTATTGGGTGTCGTGCATGGATGAATGCTTCATAGGTAATGGTTGTGAGTCTATGATTGTGTGATGTATGTTTGTTCTTGCTTCATTATGATACATGTATGTATGTGAATGTTGCATTATTGATCACATTAATTGTAAATGAGGATATATGAATGATGAATGCCATGAATCATGACTTGATTGTATGATTATGAGAATGTATAATGTGATTGTGATTGTGGTTTGTTGAATGGATCGGGTGTTGCGTTTCGACACACTAACTTGGATTGATTGCCACGTTCTGGCATAATTATGGGATCGATTGCAACATTCCGGCATAATCATTGGATTGGGTACCACGTTCATGTATGCTAACAGTTTGGGTTTGGGTTCCATGAGAGGACCAATGACTTGACATAATTGTGTATCTTGAGGATTGTGAAATTGAACGTGGTTCGTAATGTTAAATGATATTGTAATTCCCCAGAGTTGTTATATGGTTATGAGGACTTATAATTGATTGTTCTTTGATGTTGAGTGAACTTGTTGCGTATCTCATTATTGAATGAATTTGGAAGGCCAAGGGTTCAAGGGTCGTAATAATTGAGAGCAAGGGTTGTCTGTGTGTTGTAAGGGCGAGAAGTGGGGGTAGTGTACGTGATGTAATTACTTAGGTCGATTTTACCTTGGAGGAAGGCATTCGTGGTTAGTAGTTAGAAGGCTGGGTAATATAAAAGAGAAAGTAAGGGTATGTTGTGGGTGGTTAGTCGGAATGCTTGTAGTTGTATCCGTGGACTTTGCTATGCTTTAGAATGGTTAGGCTATGATAAAAAAACCTAGTAAGTAGGTTGAATGGTAAGGTGGTTAGTAGTAAGGGTACTAGTGAAATTCTGAGGTATTCAAGAGAGGGTAAAGGTGGAGAAGCGAGTGGTTTATTGCACGATTCGTGCTAGTTGATTTCTTATGTTATGTGGTGTGCGTCGGGTTGATCGATGAAGCCTACCAGTACGTGTGGTTTGTACTGATACTACTCTTGCTATGTCTTTTTGGCATAGACTGGATGCAGGTTGGTGATGTTTCATTAGATAAAGATGAAGAATTCTCCAGCAGTTCCGTAGCTTGAATATGACATTTATTCCATATTATTATTACTGCATCAAAATGGACGTACGTTCGGTGAAACAATTTCTTAAATTTGTAACCACATCTCGAAGGATTTGGCATACATTTGCTAAAATGACCTTTTGTGTCAAACTTGATATAATAATTTAAAATTTTAATAATATATAACATGTTATATCTTATTAACAACAATGTACAATTCTTCTTATTAAGCCTGCCATGATAATTTGAATGTTTGGAGTAATAATATGTTATATTCAATTATATATGGTATAAGAATGTATTTTCCCAACAAAGGGACCTTTAATCCTAGATTAAACTCATGACACAGTATATTCTATGCACTTTTACGATTTTATCTTCTTAGTTATGCCATTTTAAAATCTAAAAATATGTGTATCATGTAAATTTGTGTTACACGTTATAAATTTATTTTATTTTATTTTTTAATTTTGATACGTGATTCACTTAAGATATCATGTGAACATATTCCTTTTATAAAATTTTATCAGCTCAAAAATTTGTTAATCCATCTCATTAATTTGCCTTCTATTATGAACGTCACACTTCTACTAATTATCAAAAGTAGATAAGACGTCTTCATAACTAATTAACAATGGCATGATCGTATTTATGATTAATGACTACCAAATTCACAATAACAATTATCCAATCTCTAGATTATATATATGTCACAAAGAGCAGATGAACGAGAATTGCAAGTTCCCCAACTTTTATTGCTTCCACGTGGTAACCATTGAGGCAGCAAGAGAAATCTAAGGCGGCGCAGCTTATCACAAACAATTGGAACCCAGTTCCTTTGAGTTTTGGGTTTTTCAATTTTGTTTAATTTGAACATTATTATTTTATTTAGGATTTTCTACATCTACAAATAATCCATAAAAATAATTCTTCCACATTCCACAATATACAACTTAGAACATAGAACCTACACATAACATATAATTTAGATTTTTATAGCTTGAGAACTTTGAAAGAGCTGTCGTGGAGGCCGGAGAAGTTTGGTTTAATCTTTCTTCTCCTTTATCATTTATTTTTATTCGTGATTTTTTATTTGCACCTTGCTTCCTTGAGCACTTTACCATAGACTTATTATAATTGATATATCTAAAGAAAAAAAAGGATGGTTGAGTGAAAAATGTAATCAATGATAACTACAAAGTGATGAAAAAGCCCTCTTTGAAGGAATGTGACATGAAAAAAAAAACTATTGAAAAAAAATTATTGAAGCATTCTTGAGATGATGAGAACTACTTGTGAAACAATTGTTGAAGGGAGGGATATAAATAGAAAGAAGAAAATAATGGGTGATGAAGTCTAAAATTGCAAAGTTCTTACAGAAGTTTAAGTGACTGTTATATAGTTTTTCTACCCATTCCCTAGCCTACATTACAACCTGTTAAAGTCCTATTTGATTTGATTCAAGCATACTTAATTAGTGGAGTTATACATAATGGGCAATCCTGTGGTTCTTTGTGAATACATGTGAATTTCATTTGTGAGTGTGAGAGTTACTCTTTGATGCTAAGTCCTTAATTTATATTCATCTTTTGAATTGAGTGTGTGGACTATTTTTTCTTTTTAGGGCACTTGTGTCATGATAGATAGGTGATGTTTTAAGCTTTCTTTTATGTGAGTAGGTGAGCAAGCCTAAATATGATGAGTTTAGAATCCTTCCTTGAGGTTAGAAGGTTAGAGATTTGTTTTTTATTTGTATATATTGCATAATGATAGGGACGTGTACTTGATGTTTTGAAATTTGTATATGGCCTTAATGTTTGTATCAACCAAAGTGGTGTGGCATCCCAATTTTGACTTGTTTTTATTAGATGAGTTCTAATATTTGTTCATGGACGATCAAAGATCTAAGTGCGGGGTGGTGATCTTGGACGTATTTATATCCACATTAACTATGATTCACCAGCATGTGCCTAATGTTTCGAGGACATTTTTATGATAATTGTTGTGTTTTAATTAAGTATTGCAATGAATGCACACTAACATGCATAATTAGTATATGTAGGGGTTTCTAAAGGAATATGAGCTAAATAGGAGGCGACGAGCGCGAAGGGAAAGTAAGCGCGAAGAAAAACACACCTGGAGCAGCCTTGGCACACCACACTAGGGCCTAAACTATTGAAGCCATGTTCTGGCATACTACTGGAGCGCTGTCGCAACAGTCCTAGCGCTATAGTAGCGCTCTTCCCCACAAATGCCCTGATAAGAATTCTGAAATTTAAGGATTTCAAATCAAATTAAGATGAGGGATTATTTTCCCCAACTCTATCAATAGAACTTTAGGCTTCTTTTGTTAGGGTAACTTCTTTTTTTTCAAGTGCAAGCGGCAAGGAATATAATTCACCATTGGAGTTGTTTTCTTCTTCATTTTTTAGACATTAGTAGCTAAAGACCCTTGTTTTGGCCATGTAGCCATGGGTAATTGTTGAACGTCAATTGTTTGAACTAATGTTAGTTATAATTTAAATTACTTTAGTATTCTTTTTTAGTATTTCATACTTGATCACCATAGATATAAATATATTGTCTATTCTTGAATTTGAGAGATGGAGAGGAAGATAAACCAAATAATACAAAGAACTCGATCTCTCTTGCATATCACTTGTTCAGATTCATGTTCAAGATTGACACCTGGACGAACACCGAGCTTGGTTACAAAATAAGATGAAATATAAATGCTCGCTAACTGAATTCAGTCTATCCGTGCTCGACGATGTGGTTAGACAGTCGATTGGAGCAGGTGATTAGAGGTCGAGAGATCACGATCATAAAATCAACCTTGTGAATCAGTAATTTGATAATCGTAGTTAATTCCTTACATGAGATGTGATACATGAAACATCACACATGATGCAACCCTGGAATTTCCCCAATCATTGTATGTAATTCTATTATTTCATTCTTGCATTCTTCTGTTTACAAATTAAAAAATCAAAATCTTTTGGAAAACGTGAATAAATAATTAGACTAGTATAGTTTAGTAAAATATTTAATAGACAAGTCATTTGGATTCGATAATCCGTCTCTTCTAAATCCACTATATGACTTGTGTGACCACGTACACTTGCGTGTGAAATAGGAAGCAACAACCGGCATCGTGGTATGAGACCAAATTCTTAGTAGAGTCCTGTAGATCAGTGCGGAGACGTCTATATCCTATATTTAGGATGCTATAGGGCATTCTTAGGAAATTTATTTTTCGACTCCCTATTGTGTCCTTTCGCTTTGATTAGCCTCCAAAGTGCTTCATTGCAATCTACTCTCTCCTATATAGATAGCACGGCGAATTCAATGGGTCTGGACGGATCATTAGCATATTCCACTAGAATTTCAGCACATGATTGGGCTAGAAGGCCTCAGTCAGGCAAGGACCTTGCGGTCTAAAGCATTCTTTAGCATTCAGAGAATTTGAGGGAAGCCAAGGCTTTGAAAAAGTCATTGGCTACCTCGGTTCCTTGATATTCAATGTTAGAAGGTTTGATCTTCTTCGAGGGTACACCTCAAGTAGGTGAAGTACCGGGTGCAATAGGTGTTTCTCAGAGCATAGTGGGCTGAGAGGTCCCTAATAGGGTTTGTCATCCATTTTGGACTATGTGATGGGATTTCAATAGTGGGCTGGGCACAGACCCACATTAATTTTTCCATATCATGATTTGAGTCAGAGTTTCATTAGAGGTTTAACCTTGTTATTCTGGTTAGCATCCAAGCATCTGATATTAGCGGGCTCTACCTTCCTCATGTTGTGAGTCATATAAGGGTTATGCAGTAGGCATGCCTCAAAACTTACAAGGATAGTGGTAAGAGGCCTTGCCATCAATACATCAGTGAAAATAATTCACTTTGAGGTGGGTATTAGTTCAGCCAGGGTCATCTTCCTTCTTGACCTATAAGGCCTATGCCAATTGCATCTCAGGTACCAAGGGGTTCTGAGGTAGGTTCTAGTGCCTACAATAGGCAAAATTTAGGATAGACTTCTTTTGGTGGTCATTATGGACCATCATGTGTTGTGTCTCATATTACGCCCACTAGGTTCTTACAACATGTTGCTCTTGGTGATGATATTCATAAATGTGGAAAGGTAGGGCACTACGTCAGAGATTTTTGCAGGGCCCAATGCAGCTGGCTAGGAGTGGTTATGAATTTTGCAAACGTAGCAAGGGCAGCTCATTGCATTCTTCTTGTTGGGCTTCATGCTAGAGAGGTTGTTATAATTGTAGAAGGTTTGACCACTAGTTTAAAGAGTTCCTAGGTTGGATTTGATCTCCCAAGCATTGCCAGTATGTGATATTCCCCTGGATATGGTGGTTAGACCTTGTTGTATCTATGGGGAGCTTGGCCATGAGTATACAACTTGTCCTCAGCATGGGACTATGATAAGAGGTATTTAGTTAGATCTGTCTCATGGGTTGTCGACTCCTTCAATCAAATGTGGCGCCTTTGGTGTTGCCAATACTACATTTGGTGTTCAGAATGAGGTCGGTCATGATCTGTTGTATGCTTCTATAGGAGGCCGAGGCTCCAAGTATCCCTTCTTTGGATGCAATTTTGTGGTTTATCCCTTTAATTCTTATTTTGTGTGATTTAGGGTTTTCAGGTTTATTTGGCTTGTTATCTATCATTGGCTTGTTACGGTAGCTTGATTTTAGGTTTTTGGTTATGTTTTACCTCCCATAGTTTATTCATTTTAGTAGTGGATCGACTAGGCTGTATCGCGTCGATTAGGAGTAGTGGTTGGGCAGCTCCATGTGTCTTTACTTCATAGTCCTGTTGTGGTTGTGGCCTTGGGATTGTTGGTTTCCCTCTTTTCCACCCCTGTTATGTGCTTTTGTTGTGAAGTTGATCCTTGTTTGATAGGTGGCTAGACTAGTTTTGCCCATGTGAGTTTTATGTGTTGTTTAGCCTAGTTGGCTTAGTTTTGTGTCGTCCTTTTTTACTAATAGTTGGGAGATTGCTAGTGTTTAGAGTTGTATGTTGGGTAGTTAGCCTTGTTTTGTTGTGGTAGTCCTTCTTGATTTCTTTCCTCCTCTGCATGATCTTTCTTCGATAGTAGAGTTGTGTTTTTGCTCATTCGGTTCCTTTTGGATTTATCTACTTCTTGTTGTCTTGGGTTTTGGTTATGGCTGGCTAGAAGTTGGAGGTGTAATCCCTTGTTGTGTCTGGATTAGTTGTTGTGTTGGTTCTTTTTTTGTGTTGATAGCTCTCGAGGCCAATGTATAATTTAGAATCCAAATGGTTGTATTCACCAGGGGTTCAAACCTTAGCATCTATTAGAAAATGGAAATTTGCTAAGAAGGTCGATCTTTAGGATGGGGTCAAAGTAATTCTTGGAATCTATGAGTTAGTACTAGATTAGGATGAGGGGTTTGATTTTATCATGATTGGTAGCTTGTATGGTTCATGATGGGACTTGGTGCCCTGGGCATTTACCAGCCCGTTGACTATGTTAATTCGCCGTCTGTCGGCTTGGAGTCCATCCACCATAGGTACACACAATCTACCTTGATCTCTCAATACACCATCTCCCCCTTGTTCAAAAGCTAATACTCTTTCCTTATGAACATTTGCCTTTAAGTGTAGCAATGGGATCTTGGTGTTGCTTTTCTTTCTATTCTGACACTAGTGATGATTCAGCTCCATTCGTCACCACTATTCCTCCTTCTGTGGAATCCATAAGTCAGACTCCTAAGCGTGCAAGCCTATGAACATCTTTTGCTAACTCTCTTTTTTCTTCCTCAACATGGGCGGTACTACCCATAGACAACCTGCTCAAGGCATCAGCAACAACATTAGCCTTACCTGGATGATAAAGAATACTCATGTCATAATCCTTGAGTAACTCTAACCACCTTCTTTGTCTGAGATTAAGCTCTCTCTGAGTGAACACATATTGAAGGCTCTTGTGATCAGTGAATATATCAATATGAACACCATACAAATAATGACGCTATATCTTCAAAGCGAATACTATAGCAGCCAACTCTAAGTCATGGGTTGGGTAGTTCTTCTCATGAACTTTCAACTGTCTAGACGCATAAGCTATAACTTTGCCATTCTGCATTAAGACACAACCCAAACCAACTCTAGATGCATCACAATACACCACAAAACCTTGAGTGCCTTCCGGTAAAGTCAAAATTGGGGCAGTAGTCAACCTCTTCTCCAATTCCCTAAAGCTTTTCTCACAAGCTTCAAACCATTGAAATTTCACTGTTTTCTGAGTCAACTTCGTCAAATGGGACGAAATAGATGAGAACCCCTCTACAAACTTCTATAATAGCTAGCCAAACCCAAGACACTCCTAATATCAGTTGGAGATGTGGGTCTAGGCCAATTCTGCACTACCTCAATTTTCTAAGTATCAACTCTAATTCCATCACCAGAAACTATGTGGCCCAAGAACGCCACAGACTCAAGCCAAAACTCACACTTAGAGAACTTGGCATACGACTCTCCATCTTTCAAAGTCTGAATAACTATTCTGAGATAACTAGCATGATCTTCTTCATTCAATAGATTAGTATGTCATCAATGAAGATGATAACAAACATATCTAAATAAGGTTTGAAGTCTCTATTCATAAGATCCATGAACGTTGTTGGTGCATTGGTCAAACCAAAGGACATGACCAAAACCTCATAATGACCATATCTGGTTCTAAAAGTTGTCTTTGGAATATCACATTCCCTTACTCTTAATTGATGATAGCCTGATCTGAGGTCAATTTTCGAGAAATAGGAAGCACCCTGAAGCTGATCAAAAAGATCATCGATTCTCAGAAGAGGATACTTATTCTTGATGGTAACCTTGTTCAACTGACGGTAATCAATACGCATCCTAATGGAACCATCTTTCTTTCTCACAAATAAGACTGGAGCGCCTCAAGGTGAGACACTTGGTCGAATAAAGCCCTTATCTAAAAGATCCTTTAACTGCTCTTTCAACTCTGCTGGTGCCATTCTGTAAGGAGGAATAGATATAGGACGAGTATCTGGAAAAAGATCTATACCGAAATCTATCTCTCTCTCTCTCAGGAGGGACTCCGGAAAGATCATCAGGAAAGACTTTTGGGAACTCTTTTACTACTGGAACTGACTGAATAGGAGGTACCTCAACACTTGAGTCATTAACTCGGACTAAGTGATAGACACACCCCTTAGAAACCAACTTCCTTTCCTTAAGGTATGAAATGAAACGACCCTTAGGCACTGCTGAACTGCTTTTCCACTCTAAGACTGGCTCATTTGGAAACTAAAACTTGACTACTCAAGTTCTACAATCAATTGAGGCATAACAGGCATGAAGCCAGTCCATACCAAGAATGACATCAAAATCTACCATGTCTAACTCAATTAAATCAGTCATGGTACTCTTGTGATTGACGGAAATGGGACAATCAAGATAGACTCTCTCTGCTAGAATAGACTCACCAATAGGCGTAGAGACACTGAATGGTTCACTAAGTTGCTCAGGAATAACATCAAAGTTCATAGCAACATAAGGAGTTACAAAAGATAAACTCGATCCTAGATGTAGCAAGGCATAAACAGTAAAGTCAAAGACTTGAATCATACCAGTGACAACATCTGGTGAATCCTCTTCCTCTTGGCAACTGTTGATAGCATATAAGCGGTTTGTTCCTCCGCCATTACCGAAAGTAGCCCATCTAGGTGCAGTTCTATCTAGTGGAGCAACTGAAGAAGACTGGCTCTATTTCCCCATTACCATTTCCCTGCTTGTTCTTTGGACACTCTTGCATGAAATGCCTAGTTTGACCACATTTAAAACAACTAGTGGAGCCCTCACGACAAATACCTGAGTGGTTCCTACCACACTTGGCGCAGGCAGGAGGCTTACTACCCCCTTGCGCCACACTACCCTGTGAATAGGAAGGCTTAGCTCTGGAATTCTTACCACTGTACTTACCTTTGTTCCTAGGTGCAGGTGCACTAGCAGATGATAGAGTAGGTCCCTTCTGCTTCTGTTGGAAGGATGACCGATTGGCATCATTATTCTGCTGCCCGGACTCATTTCCTGTCCTTGCCCTCTTGTTTTTGAATTCCTCTCTATCCCTCAGCTTCTCTTCCTCTACTTGCTGCACATAGACCATCAACCTCAAAATTTTCATGTCCCCAATAAGAATTGTTGCCCAACCCTCTTTGCTTAATAGACGGGACAACCCTGCAACAAACAGACTCATCTTACTCCTCATGTTCGCAACCATTTCCGGAGCATAACGAGGCAGTTGGGTGAATTTCAACCCATACACATGAACACTTAGAGAATCCTTCTTAAGTGTGAGGAACTCACGTACCTTGGCCTCTTTCAGTTCTCGGGGAAAGAAACACCCTAAGAAGGCCTCTTCCAAACATACCCAACTCGCAGGTGGTGCATCCTCAACTCTACCTCCTTTCCACTGATCAAACCAAGTCCTAGCAACATTCTTCATCTGGTATGTAGCTAGCTCAACTCTCTCAGTATCAGTAGCATGCATCACGTCGAATACCTTTTTCAGTTCCTCAATGAAGTTCTCTGGATCCTCAGTAGTGTTGGAACCAGTGAAACTTGGAGGATTCATCCTCAAAAACTCACGAATCGTTGAAGTGTCAGCCTTTTATTGTCGAGCTCCTCTCTTATGCCCATCTTGGTTGGTCACACCTTGACTGAGTATCGTTATAGCCTCTCTGAACTCAGCATTAGTAATGTCTCCTTGCGGTTGCACTTCAGGTGCATTGGGTAACTCTTGTTCCTCAACATTCCTCCTAGCTGGACGACCTCTGACTGCTCTTCATAGATGCATGATTATCTGAAACACGCGCAGGCACGAATTAGAGGGAAACTTTTTAGAGATAAACTCTAACACATGAAATGAGTGTGAAGAAGTGAGATAGTTCCTAAATGTTGCAGCCTCCTAATTATAGATGTGGCGCAGTTCGCACCGATAACTAGGACTCTACAGACACGGCTTCATAGACTCCCTAGGACTCTTAAACTATGTACTCTGATACCAAATTTGTCACGCCCTGAGCCTACAATCTGTGAGGGAGTGCCACTCGAAGACCATCGCTGGCCCCAAGAGAACCATTGGCCTGGCTTACTTAACTCAGCGAAAGACAATATTCATATCTATAATGATCAATGAACTTAACTTAACTAAATAATAAAATAACTGAGAATATTTTAAAGATTAAACATTCAACTTGGTCAAAAGTGGCAACCCGAGTCTTAACAATAAGAAATGATAATGAAAAGACTCAAAGGAGTAACATCTGACTGTCTATGAAGCCTCTAAAACAACTGAGATGGATGTTGGGAGAAACCCCACAACATCCTAATGAACTAACTAGAAAGCAATGAACATAGATTCTCTGGAATGCAAGGAGGCTCACCGACTGACTCTGAACTGCTCAATGGATCAACGGGGGGCTGGAATGCCGATCCTAGTTACCTGTGTCTGCATCATAAGACGACACAGGTCAACTGGCATCAGTACATTGAATGTATGAGTATGCGAGTTGGAATGCTAAAAACACAAAGGCTTGAAAGGGAGTCTGAAAGAAACATTTACCTTGGCTCTTCTCAACTCATGAATACTTAACTGAACTCATTTCAATATAAAACAGTTTAAAACAAGTGCAATATAAAGAAAAGTTGTTTCAAACATGAAGTCAACTCTGTGTATACATAAGGATACAACATAACTCTGAAATGTATGTAAAAATACAATAACTGATGTATATAAAAAATACAATAACTTCTGTGGGAGTTTCTCTAACCGACACCCATCACATAAGAGCTATAGTAATGATACAGCGATCTACGTCACGCTACCAGCGCATCCTATACCCGGCCAATGGTATAGGATCTGAACTACTAAGTGGATTCACTAGTCTATAATGAAGATGGTTCATCTAAAAAGTATGACCCTTTTCTACCCATGGTGGCTACATGGTTTATGAGGGATGTGAGTTTTCTGAATTCTCCCCCATATCGGTGCTCAATACTACTCCCAAAATACATTAGCTCTTTATGTTTTAAAAACATACTTCTTTTATGATTTGAGATTAGTGCTCAAAACTTAGCTCAAAGGCTATCTTGGAAATCTCAGTTTCCCTGCTTGCTTCATTTAGAAAGCTATTACTCTTTTCTGAAAACTAGCCCGAAGGCTCTTTGGAAATCTCAGTTTCCGCTCTTATTTAAAATGTGAAAACATTTTTAAATCTCTTTGGGGATACATAGTACCCATATACTTTTTTAAAGAAAAGAACTTCAACTTTACTCTTTACTGAACTCAAAACTTAAGTCTTAAAACAAAGTTAAAACATATGTGAAAGACTTTTGTAAACTTTAAGAACTTATCTTAACTTGACTTTTGACTTCTCTTGAATTTGACCTTAACTGCTCTTGACTTGACTCTTAACTGATCCTTGAATTGAATTATGGATTCAAGGATTAAGATTTGTGACTAGAAAGATCTCATGATGTTTAGGAATGATTCTAGATAGTTAAACATGAGAAAAGACCGAAAATCAATATTTGAAAGTGGGTCTGCGACACGGAGGCATAATCTAATTTTGGTTCCGAAAATGTCGTTTGAGGTAGAACACCTCGTGTCAGCTCCGCAACGCGAAGCTGAAATTTCAATTCTGGGAATAGGTCGCGCGACGCGCTCCCATGTTCAGATTTTGCCCATGGAAATTCTTCTTCGTTTTTCTTCCCCAATCCACCCAAACTCGATTATTTTTCTTAAATCACTTTTACATACAGATACCCAGCAATGTACCTAAAAACCTAACTCGAAACGACCCTATAATGCGACGTAACGAACTCAGAAAATTACCAACTCAGTCAAATTCAAGAACAATATATGAACTCAAGAATAAGTATCAAGATCATCAATATTCAAATGCTTTTAGGACGAATCCAAACTGAAATAAATATGCTTGGCACGTGGGAGAAAGATCCCAACGTTATGAGAGCCTCACATACCTGATAGAAGTAAATCCTTGGCGAAACACCAAGTTCCTTGATCGATCTTGATGAATTTTGCCCTTTTTCTCCTTCTTCTTTTCTCTTCTCCTTTCTCCTTTGCCCTAGTGTGAAATCCCAAGTTCTAAAACTGACTAAGTTCTGAATTGACCCATATTAAAATCCTAAAATCGGATTAAAATAATAGGGCAGTGAAAAGACTAAAATACCCCTTATATTTCTGGATTGAACATTTCATTAATCCAACTTTCAAAGAGCATAACTTGCTCAGACGAACTCGGAATCCCGCAAACTTGGCGGCGTTGGAAAGATCATTCCAAGAGCTTCCCGACCATATTTGGAACTACACCTAAATCATCCTAGGCTAGTAGTTATGGACATCTAAAGTTGACCAAAAACTCAACTTTGACTTACAATTTTCCAGATTTCCTTATACTTTCCAAAAATAACTATTTCCAGATTTTAAACTTCTTTCTAGTTCTTTCTAGTTGTGAGATGTTACAATATCTCCCCCTTGGGAAAATTCATATTCGAATGATATTTATTCTTACTAAGCTAAGGGTAGTGACATCAAGTTCAAACACCCAACAAGCAATTGCAACAAATAACATGCTTACTCATAATTTAGATAATACTATGGAGAAAATTAGTACATTGGTCTACATTTTCTCCGGATTCGAAGAGATGTGGATAACTCTTATTCTAGTTGCAAGATGTTATAGCTTTTCTGTAGCGACCCCAAGTTATTTATGACTTTCTGGAACTAACAGTTCGATCGTCGGTTCTTTCGTTTGGGTTTTGTGCAAGTTTCTATGTTTTGGAACATTTGAAACTCAAACAATTGACTTCGATCAAATTTTTAGGAAGACGACCTTAGAACGCAATTCCAATGGTTTCAATAGCTCCAAAAGGTCCTTTTTAAGATAGGGCATGGCTAGTTTGGTCCCCGAGACTTCTGGTGTGAGTTTGTGTGGTTAGGCGTTTGAAATTTGAAGCTTAAGTCAAGGTTTGACATCGGTCAACATTCTCGATAATCGTGCTCGGATGAGAATTATGTCAGCCTGGTTAGCTACAGAATGTTGAGTTTGGTCTAGAACGACATTATGTGTGGTTCTTGAGGCTTCCCATCTGATTTTGAGCCTTTTTGTGTATTTTAGCTTAACATGGACCTTGGGTATGGGACCCACTTTTCATCAAGATGACCTCGGGTGGATTTTTTTATGGTACCGCATGTAGCTCTGAATGAATCCTGACACCCAGTTGAAGAATTTGGAGTTGGAGCAAACTAGCTGAAGTGTTGATTATGTTTCATGCTTTTAGCGACTAGAGTTTAGGCCTTTAGCGACCAGAATCGACTTTTAGCGACCATTTCTGGCTATTTATATCCCAAAATTTCAAATTCAATGCTCATTTCTAAAGTGCAATATTTCAAGCTTGGAAGCTCCGATTGAGATGATTCAAAGTCGTCGATATCCAGAAACTTTGTGGCTACGTGTTAGACTGTTCAAGAAGTGTTGGAGGCTCTTTGTTTGAGGTATATTACACCCCAAAAGGTATTTCATCTCTCTTTTGTATTTCTTTAATTGGTGTTTTAATTACATGTGGTGGTTTGGGTTGTTACGGGCATGAAATTGAGCCCTGTTTCAGGGCACAAGCTTGGCTAGTCGTTCAGGACCTTTTAACAAAGTCAATTTTTTGGATTTGCAAGTGTGGGTACCGTTATCCCGTTTTGACTCAATTTAGGGTCCATTTTCATTGGTTCAATTTTAGATTCAAAACATTTGTAATGATGTCTTGATCGATAATTTGATATATTCACGGTGTTTTTGAGGCAATTTGGAAGTGGATTGTTATTATGTGGTTGATTCGGAGCCCTCGTGATCGTCTTTGAGGTAGGCTTCGGTCAACTTTTTTTACTGGACTTGTTAGGTAACTCCTAGTATAGATTGATGTACTTTTCGATTGTATATTTTGATTATTAGCTCTCCTCTTGTTATTCCATCCTTTTTTGATTTCGTAGGAGCCTTGGGCTTAGTGTGGGTGTTGGAATCCTTAGTTTAGGCTTGTAGCTTTGCTTGTGGTATAAATGATGTTGATTATCCTTGTTAAGATTGATACTTTGTGGCCTTAGATTAGGTTGGACTTTAGGTGCTTCAGATTGTGTTTTACCGCCCTCAAAGTTATGATTTTCTCCCTCTAGGGATTGTATTGGGTTGTTCTCCTTGTGTTGGTGCTAGAGACCTTGGCGGCTCATCGTAGCCATGGGTTGGTCCTAGCTTCAGTTAGGTACTGTAGCGGTATGATTGAGGTAGAGTGTCATCCCTTGAGTTGGTTCCCCTTTTTATTGATTCGAGACCTCTTATTTGGTTCATTCGCTTGTTGTTTAGCGGTAGACCTGTTATACTATTACTTGAGGTTGATTATATTATTAGGCCCGAGACCGTATGCAAGGACCAATTGGATCCCACGTTAGTACTCTTCCCTTTGGTAGCGTGTTTTGGTGGGTTGTATGGTTATTTCACTTTAGTGCCTTGTTTTATTGTTGGTGATGGCATATATCACATTGTTTGTTCATTCTCATCCTCGTTTATGCATCGACATATTTATTATTCATGATGAAATAGTGTTTTACTCAGCTTTTATCCTAAACTAGCTTTAACATTAGTCGTACCACCTGGACCACTTGATTTATTGGCTTTTATATCACGAGGTGTCAGGGACGTGCTCCTTTTCTACTTAAGATATTAGAGGCATCTGGGATGCACTAAAATTTTACTTGACTAGTCGGTGCGTCGTCACCCTTTTTGCATGATTTTTCTACTTTGAGATCATCTTTGGAGATGACACGCCCCCGGTCACTCTTACTAGGTAGGCGGCATACGCCCATGGGAGTGGATTGTTCGGCTGGGTGGCTTTGATATATTGAGATCCTCTTCGGAGTCAACACACCCCGATTCACTCTTGCTAGCTAGGCAGGAAGTGTACTGGCTGGCTGGGCGGCCCAGAATTTTTTGTCACTCTTGCTAGCTGGGCTGGGAATTTACTGTGGTTGTGGTTACTTGGGCTCGAAGCCTGGTTTTTGCTTCTTGGGTTCGGATTCATGGCACTTCTCTAATGGTCCTATTGCATCATCTTTATTCATATGCAATGTCTATCACTAGTATACTTGTGTTGTTGATTGTACCCTCCATTTTATGGGGGTCGGTTGGGTTATGTTTGATGTATGTACCTCCCGGGCTTATGGGCATCCGGTTAGGTTAATGTTTGACTATATTTTGTTCAATGATATTGTTTTTTGGTTAGCTTATAGGCTTTGACTTTAGAATTGTTGTTGTGGGTTTTCCTGATCCTTGGTAGTTGACTTGTTATCTTACTTGTTCGCGATTAGATTTTTTTCTCCCGTGTTCTAGGTACGTTCTTGACTCGGCTTCTCACTCCTTGTATCATGTTTCTACTATTTATTTTCTATCAAATTTAGCATTCCTTGTTTAGTTACTTGTGCTATGCTATCCTTATTACTTGTTATTTATGCTTTTGTTATCTTTTAAGCCCTGACGGTCTATGCCTGCTGAGTACCATTTCCGGTACTCATACTACACTTCTGCCCCCTTCAGATCCTTGTTTGGGTTATCACCATTTATTTGGAGTTATGCAGAGAAGCTTGGAATTTCAAAGACTTGTGTGATCTCCTGAAATTTGTAGTTTTCGATTTCCGTCTATTTGTGGGTAGGCTTAGTCTTTATGTTGTATTCATAGACAGTCTTTACCTATTTAGTATTTGTAAAAAACTTGTAATCTTATTTTGATTAGATGCTCGATTACTAACAGATGTCAGGTCTTGAGATTGTTAAAGTTTTGTATTTATGTCGATTATCCTTTCTTCGTTTGGTTCTAAGATTTATGCTTCTTATTGTTGGATTTTGGTTGGTAGTTGGCTCTGGGCTAAGGGTTAGGCTTACCTACTGGTGCAATAATGACCTGTGAAATCGAGTCGTGACATTTGGTTTTAGTCAGTTCACTTGGTCAAGTACGGCGAGGGATGCCAGTTGTGCCTCTCCTGAGTTTTGGGGAGTGACACCCAGTCAATCTCGAAATCTTACATCGAAATGACTACATAGAATATAGCATCTGGGAATCCTACATTGGATCAATTGTACAGACCCTAGCATATTTCAGAATCTTACATTGGAATAGTGACAACACTTACTAGCCCTTCCCAGAATACCATCTCAGGTCAGTTATAGCACTAAAAGGAATAGGATCCTAAACGAGTCTAGATAGTCATCTTATCAGAGTCAACCAGTCACACATACCAATAGGGCTACCTGAATGTCATAACCTAGCCTAGAGGGTCGTATGTAACCCAATCAATTCAGGAATCTGGCCTCACAGACCACACAAACCAACATCTAAGGAAAATATCCGCCAACATAGGCTAAGGCTCAATATCATCGACACTAAGATCTTTCTAGTCTATTCACAACTCACAGAAACAATATAAAATCGAATCACTCTTGATCAATCTAATAATTCCCAATACAATTAATCAAAACAAGGCTAAATCAATCATATAATAATAAACACAAGGAATAATGCTAAATACAAACCCAACACTTAGCAAATTATCATGCTAGGACAATCAACAAGCAATGTCTAAGGATAGTAAGGCGTAGTCTCTACCTCGAAGCTGAACATGCGCACTTCGAACCTCTAAATCGATGCTTTCCCCATTCAGGTCACCTCTGAACGATGTCACACTATCAAAATATTGATCCTAACATAATATGCTCTTTTTAGTAGAACAGACGTATGAATCTAAGTTGATACCTTACCTCCAATGAAATTTTCCTATAATAATTTATTATTATGTTTTAAGTAACTTGAAATAATTGAAAATAGGTGCTACATACTTTTTTTTAGAAAAATAAATAAATGTAGAAATGAGATAATCTTTTAGCAAAATGTTATTAGAGTGAGTTAAAGTCTCATAATGGTTGGAGATTTAATGGTGGCATGCTAATGTGGACTTAGGTAATTTCCCTCATAAAGTAGCTTTTGGAATTAAGTTAGGCCCAAGTGTCATATTTTTACAAAATATTAAGATTAAATCTATTTTTGTTTGGACTCCCAATCTCCATTTAGGAACGAACTTGAACACTCCCTTCGAAAGCATAAATAAACCACAAAAGAAAAACAATAGCAATGTATTTGAAAAAAGAAATTACATTCCCCCAAAAGAGAAAGCTATACAAAAAATAGAAAACCATTAAAATGGAACAACATTTGGATGGTTTGTCTCTAGAAAGTAGAAATCGATTCAACACCACCTCCTTGTTGTATAGGTTGGAGTTCACATTATGTTCCATGATGAGCGCTTTTCATTATTGGGAGAAAATATAAGCATGAAGAGGTACAAAGAATGGCACAAAACTTTCCCCAAAACAACATTGTAATTAGTGTCACCATTAGTATTGACATCCAAATAAGGTTAGAAGTGTCATGCTTGTCTTCTCCAGTAGTAATGCTTCTCAATAACCCCTTTTTGCAAGAAGAATATTCCAACTTTTTGCGTTTCTCCACCATCATCTTTGCCTAACATAAATACATTGCGAGTAAAATTTTATAAAACACACAAATTACTTAATTTTAGTGTAAGCTAAATAAAATAGCCAAGAAAATATCATCAAGCGCTAAACTATTAATGAGGGATTAATCACATTACCTATTAGAATTAATGTCTTGACCAAGTATCTATGCAATACCAAAAATTATATTTATCGTGATTTCTCTAGTTAATTTAACATGTATATCTATAAAATATATATAAAAAAAATCATCCTTCTTTACCTTTTTCTAATCATAT
>JAJOOS010024750.1:0-22075 GCA_029582725.1 Solanum chiquidenum
AGCACCTCAACGGCTCAACCAGGCCTTGGAATTAATCTTCTTGTACCCCCCCCCCCCCCCCCCCCAAACACACACACACACACAAAATCTCTAGATCTCTTGTATTGTCATCGCATTGAATATATTTAGGAATGTGATGTCTATTGTCTTTGAGTAAGGTGGTGGTCGGGTTAGCTTATGGGCACCTCGACTAATTTCACAGTGTACCTGCTACTTCCTGTCGACAAGTACCGATAGCTTTGTCTACCAATGCTTGGATAGGTGGGGAAGAAATCTTAGTGTTTTGCTTGTGTTGAGAATTTGAACCTGAAACCTCATTGTTCTCAAGCCACTTTGAGCCTGTTTGGGTATGATTTATTTCAAGTGCTTTTAAGCACTTTTGTAGTGTTTGAGTAAAACAAAAAAAATGTTAACAGAGTAGTGGAACTTTGCAGCTTTTTGTTTTTTCCTGTCTCTTTCTCTTAAACCTTGCAAATGCTAACAGAGTACTGGAACTTCGCTCAGGGTAAAAGTATGAAGGAGGCGTGCTTTGTTGTAATCATGTGACAGTTCTCTTTGGAATATTCTTTTGCAAATATGACTTTCTGATAGAGATGACCTCTATCCATTTAATTATTAAAAGAATCTTAGGGGCCATTTGGTTCAGAAATCAAACAAGATAGTTTTTGAATACAATTCAGTGTGGTTTATAAACAAAATATTGTTGTGAAATCAAGTCGCAATCTGTCCAAAAGACCAAAACTGAAGGAGTCCATTACCAAAGTAGGCCCCTTCTCAGTTGCAATGCTGATATTCTTTTTGACAATTGCAATACTGTCCGGATTTTCCTTATCTAAAACCAATTATTCCAAAATTATTTGCTAACACTTGTATTATTTCCCAAGGGAACCAGTTATTCCAAAATCATTCCAGATTCCAGAGCAAAATGCAACCTTAGACTTCTTTGATATGGATTATAACTCCTTTGGTTTCAAATATTAAATAAGAGAAAGATTTAATGGATATTCTTTTCTAAATAAAGAGAAGATTCAGTTCATAGTTTTTAGCAAAAAATAGCAAGAAGCTAACTCTTATTCCTCGCCAATGCACTTACTAATTTATGCAATGTCATTATGAAAATTCTTTTAGGACATTCATCATACTGATACATAGGAAATGTTTTTGCTTTGCAGCTGTCATTGCCGGGAGAAAATCGTCAACGTGTTAACAAGCTGGTTAGCCTGATCTCCTTTATTCTTTTGTGTGCCTTACTTGTGTCTCTTTGTTTTTTTTTTGTTTGGGTAGTCTAGCATTTGAAGCTATTATTTCGAACACTTCTATTGATATTTTTTTTCTAAGCTATTGAAGAGTTTTAGGATGGAGAAAATAAAGAGAAGTACAACACTTTTTGTGTGCTACCTTACTATGGACCCATTCTTTAATTCTGGAAAAATAAATAAAGAGAATTACATCAGTTTTTGTGTGCTACTTTGCTGTGGATCTATTCTTTAATTTTTAAAAAGTTGAGTTTTGCACTTGCTGGCTTGGGAGAAGCATGGTGCTAGATAGAGTTTGGATCTTAATGGTGGATGGAGAAAATAAAGAGAAGTACATCTCCAAGCTATCAAAGTGGGTCAAGTTTTTAGATGTGGAAAATAAAGAGAAGCACATTAATTTTCGTGTGCTGCCCGGCTAAGGACCCATTCTTTAATTTTGGAGTAGTTGTGTTTTGCACTTGTTGGCTTGGGAGAAACATGTTCTGGGTGTGGATCTTAACGGTGGATGTGATTGTTTATCTTTTATGATTCAATGACCACTATGTTGTAGCTGTTACTCTTAGCTAGCGTTTGGCCATAGATTTTCAAATATTTTTGGCAAATATTATTTGGGTGAAAATTTGGATGAAATTTCACCATGTGTTTGGCCATAGTATTTTGAAAACATATTTCACTTTTTTAAGAAATATGAATTATATCCATGAGTTTTAAAATCTATCATTACTTCCACAACAAATCTATTGGATCTTCGTTGCAAGAAATAACAAGTAGTGTCCATGACACTAGAGCAATGTGGTAGTTCAGAATGAGTGCAACAAGCATCATTCCATATATCGTGGAGTAGACGAAGCATATGACTTTGTTACCCTGAACTGATTGTTCATCATTTTCATCAATAACCATATCATCACTTTCATATTCACCGAATATTTCATAACTGCTTTGGTGTTCACATAAAAAATTATGTAATACAACGCAAACAACTACTCTAGAGGATGTTTTTGTAAAAGATAAAGTTTGGTGTAGAAATTGAATTTTTAAAAGCTCCCAAATAATGAGATTTGACCCAAATACTAGTTTTTTCTAGTATTTGAGAATTTAGGTTATTTGCCAAATAATGAAAAATTCTATGGACAAACACTATTTGCCAAATTTCCCCCCAAATTTTACTTGGGAAATCTATGGCCAAACGGGTCCTTAGTTACTTAATTGATGACGTGATTAACATTTGTCATTTCTTGATTCCAATCCTTTAGTGCTTTGCAACGATCAGATGTTCCTTTGTTGCTTTAATCTACAACAATAAGGTAACAAGGCTACTATAAACTACTATTTAACGTATATGAAACATATCGACAAACATAAGGTGCACGTCAAGCTCGTGAGACTTTCAAATCATCGACGTCCTTCATACTCAATCTTTCATATTACTAATCATCAATATATTTGCCTTCTACAAGGCCAACTGTTGCTCCCAAATCGCACACGCAAATGTAGGTGGTCGTTCAAGTATTAAAGTGGCTCTTATAAAGAGCCGGGTATCATACCCACGGAGACCTACAATTAGAAAACTCGATTATTCCAATAGTTTCAGCTAAGCACAAGTGTTATCAAGATTTCAAGAGTGATTTATTTTATAATCTAAAAGTTAAACAGAATTAAACAAACGCGATTCAATTTCAAGGGTTTCAAACAATGATTTGGTAAAGTCCAGGGCTGCAACTCTTATCAGGATTCATGTAATTATATTGTTTAAACGGGTATTAATCAACTATTGAATCAGTGTGGTCCCCGACCTCCAATCGCCTACGATAAATGACAACCTAACTACATCGTTGAGCGGGGATAGGTTGGACCAAGTACCGAGCATTACGATTTCTTCCTGAGCATGGTTTCTAGGTATATCCTTATCCTAGATACAAATTAACCCTAATTATTAAGAGAAAATCATGCTCCTTATGCCCCACGTTGTATCCTCTTATTCCTCTCTCGAGTTCAATTCGGACAATGTGTTTATTTCAAAGGTGATCAGTCATGAAATACGAAAAACAAGAACATAAGAAAGATTCATATGATAATTGATATTAACCCAATGAAAACTTAATAAATTACAATCATTCTGTTGCCACAACCTTAGAACTAGGGTATTTAACTACTCATAACAATAGAATCGATCAAACAATGTTTAATAATCATAAAGAGATCGAAAGTAAAGGAGTTTAGGAATGAACCCTAAAAAATGATGAAATAGCTCTCCAAGTCGTCGTTCTTCAAAACCCAGAAAAAGAATATTTAATAAAATAAAATATTAGTCTATTTATACTAAATTCGAAACGGCCAAATCTGGCAACTGATGGTGCGACGCGGAGGCTTGGCTGAAATTAACTTTGTGACAAAGCATGCTTGTCCGCGACGCGGCTGCTACACGGATGGTTCTGCCTCAAAATCCATTTTCGCAAACAAAAATAAAAATCCCTCAACGCGACGCGGAAAGGACATGGAGTTCTCTGCTTGGGAATTATTTTACGAACCAAAATGAACTTTCTCTCCGCGACGCGGAGAGGATACAGAGATGCCTTGGACTTTATTTCTTTTTTTTTTCTTCCTTGCTTCTTTTTGGCTCGGCTATTTTGTGTTCCCTAGTGTCCATTCCAATGCTCGTTTCTCCATTTAATCTCACCTACACAACTAATCATGCTGGTTAGTACATACAAAATCCAACGACTCTAAATGACTCTACTTTGCATAAAATGGGTCCAAACTTGGCCTAAATGTAGGTTTTATTAGGTCCTTAGGCATATAAATACGCCTAAGATCACCAACCTATCAAACAACAACTATTACAACTCTTTACATACTCCCTCCTCACTAAATACATCAATCACGACAAATGAAACTTAGACTCATGGCTTCCTATCACTGTCCCATGAGTCCTACCTATAGAATACAACTAAAATGTCGAGAACATCTCGTATATGAAAGTAGGGAAAGGAGACATACCTCTATTGCTAGAAAACACAACCTCTTCTCTTTGCATTCATCCATTCTTGCAAAAGTGATTAATCTAAGTTATTGTCTTAAAGGATAAGTAATATTTTTTTTTTTTTTTTGGTTATCAAAAAAGATATTACTTATCCTTTAAGACAATAACTTAGATTAATCACTTTTGCAAGAACTTGGAGGAATATTGTCACTTGATTCTACACCTTGAGTTTTGATAAAGAAGAGGGAGAAGTCTTGAGAGAATAGACCCAAAATGTTCTTAACAAATTTTAAATGAAATCCCTGGACTGCAACTTAAAAAAACATGAGTTTTTGGCTGAAATACACGTGGTGCCATGTGCTCCGCATCCCCTTAGGTGCTGTGCAGTTCCGCAGTTAAATGCACAAAGCCTTTTTTGTTTACCTTCGTCAATTTTATGAGAGGTTTGTGTCATTGGAAACTAGACTCAATGATATTTAATTTGATAGGTAAATTCTTATACTAACGCTCCCTTAAGTCCTTAAACCTTGACTAAATTTTATTGTATGCTCGTAATAAATATTGACCCCAAGGCTCATACACAACTTTGTCCTCCCCTATTCAGTCAAAGTTTACGTCTACATGATTGTATGCTAACTCAGGGGTGTTTGGCATTACATTATTACTAACACTTTCCTGTTGCTCTAGAACTATTATTTGTACCCGAATATTGCCCGAATCCTGTATCTCGGATCCCATGTTGAGTGGCTCAGTTCAGAGGCCATAAATCAAATTTGACTCTAGCTACTTCACAGAGGACATAATCTATGTCCTTGGAACTTTGACTTTGCTTGCGTGTAATAGCAAATTTTGTTAAGGGACTTCGATTGCACTTGTTGGCTTGGGAGAAGCATGGTGCTAGATAGGATTTGGATCTTAATGGTTAATGGAGAAAATAAAGAGAAGTACATCTTCAGGCTATCGAAGTGGGTCAAGTCTTAGGATGGAGAAAATAAAGAGAAGTACATTAGTTTTTGTCTGCTACCCTGCTATGGACACTCTTTAATCTTGGAGAAGTTGAGTTTTGCACTTGGTGGCGGGGGAGAAACATGTGCTAGATAGGGTTTGGATCTTAATGGTGGATGAGGTTGTTTATCTTTTATGTTTCAACAACTCTGTTTCTGTTGCTACTCCTAGTTAGCGCTTGGTTAGTGATATGATTAACACCTATTGTTTTGAAGGCTTTGAATCAAATTTGACTCTAGCTACTTCACAGAGGACATACTCTATGTCCTTGAAACTTATTTTGCTGGTGTGCAATAGCTCATTTTGTCGAGGGACTTCAATTTATTTTCTGATTTAATATGAAAACCTTATTTTATGTTTTAGTCAATTGATTTTTGTTAATTTGACCAAAATCAATGGAGAAATTTGGGATAGATACTATGATTTTTGTAATCAAAACAAAAAAATTGAAGAAAATGGAATACCTTGCATATGAAATTTTTTGTGTCAGTCGTTTTATCTCCTTTAGGATTCTCCTCAGCATACTTGTAAGTTTTTCTCATAAATTAGACATATAACTCTAATTTTAGATATTTAAATTATTTTTAGCTGAATCGCTGGGCCTTTATCTGTACCTTTGAATTTAAAAATTTAGATCAGGAAGGATCCAACCTCTAGATTTGCACTTGTATAGGACACCCTCACCTAGTCCGAGCAACTTAGACCATCACCTTCTTCATTGTTCACTTGCAACCTATTTGACTTTCATTTAAAACCAAAGAGCTCAGTCCCCACTACAACCATTCAAAAGGAAGAAGAGATCAATAATGCAGATTTTGTTCAAGTAGACACGTGTGAATATTTTGAACTTCACCAACACTTGCTTTTGCATTTATCTGCATGTTGATAGACAAAGAAAGTTAGCATTGTAACTCTTCTGGTTGGCTTAGATGGTTTGGCTTGGAACTTCTATAATGGAGGTCTCAAGTTCAAAACCCCTTGCTTGCGGCAACAGGGGGTTGACCTTCTAGGTCAAGCTCTTCTCACGGGGGTTGTCTAGTGCGATTTACCTCTTCTATGTGGTTTGCAAGCTATTGCATAGGAGGGGGTTTACCCTGTACACACCCAAAGCATACCGGCTGTGGGTTTCATTGTCGTAAAAGAAAGAAAGTTTACATAGTATGCAAGGAGGAGAACAATGAAATAGATCAGGAATATATATATTAACACCGGATATCTTAAAGGTCCCACTTTAAAAGTTGGATATACTAACTTCATCTCAAACATTTCATTGGTTTTCTACACTTGTTTAGTTCAGGAATGTGGGTCAAGTTCTGGTGGTGTGGGTACTTTATATCTGTAAGAGGCCGTGCAGTGGGAAGGGGGAAGTTGTTGTCTTGGAGCATGGTTGAAGATGGGTTTGCCGGAGGAGGTTTTAGCCTTTTAGGTCAAGAACAAATGTTTCTCCGTTTGTCTTGAAGGGAAAATTGGTCAGAACATAATTTTTTATGTATGCTATTTGCTGATGATATTGTATGAATTAACGAAGTGTCAACCAAAAGCTTAATGATGGAGAAGCACCTTAGAGAGTAGTGATTTTAGGATAAGTAGAAGTAAGACTGAATACATGCATTGTAGGTTTAATCAAACATGAGATTAGATGGGGTTGTGGTGCCAAAATGCAAAAAATTAGATATCTAGGCTCATTGCTTGAAGAGAATGGAATAATAAATGGAATGGAGATGTCATGTTACTCATATGATTAAAACCGGATTGTTGAAATGGAGAATTGCTACCAGGGTGTTATGTGATATAAGATGCCCACCAAAGTGGAAGGTAAATACAATAAAACAACAATAAGACCGACAATGTTGTATGGATAAATTACTTGCTTTGGTGTAAACATTGGGTGTGGCAAGTACTTTCCGAAGATCAATTTTCCATAGAACTTGTTAAGAACGTAGGACATCTACACCTTTGGGCTTCTCAGCTGAAGAACCACCTACAAATTCATATCTCTGTTATTTATACCCCTCTTAAAAGCATTGGTCGAGTTTCCTAATTTGACTTCCCAAATTCATTTTTAAACACAATGTGCGATCACGTTATAGGTTTTGACAATCACGAGTTGGTAACTGTAGCTGATTGTCTTGGTCAATCTTCAGACAGGTGATAGAATGTCTCTCTGGCAATCTCAAATTTCAGCTCACAGTTTTGCCATACTTCAGATGCGCCATCACATATGTCTACCCAAGGTTGCAAATTTCAGAAATGGAGCTTACTGTTTCCAACTATTAGCCTTGCGGTGATCGTGCGGAGAGAGAGAGAGAGAGAGAGAGAGAGAAAGAGATCTGGTCTCAGCTTGTTTTGACTTTAATCAACCCCTTTAACAAATAGTTACTACAAATACCTGGATTAAAACTTTAGTCATCTATTTTACTTCATAACTTTGCTCTTAACAGTAAAACTCATGGATTTAGGCATTGATAAGTTTACACAAAATCATTGTTACCTTTCTTAAAAAAGATCAGTTGATCTGAAATATATTATATACTTATCAATTGCTATTTCTGTATCTTTCTTTCTGTTTTCCTTTTCTTCTGTCAATTCTCAGCCTGTCAACACCTTAACAATCAAAGCAAGAAAACAAATCTCAGCTTGTTCCGCAGAAATTAATTCAGAGTAGAAAACCTTTTTGAAGTATAATGTATTTTGTCTTTACATAGTTTTGGTTTGTCTTCTTTATAGGCAAAATGGCTTGTGGAATCTGCTTTGGTTCCTTTGAGATTTTTTCAGGAGCGATGTGAGGTACCTTTTTACTTGTTTCTAACTTAATATATGTTTCTACCATTTTGCTCTTGTTAAATACTAGCTTGAAAAAAAGTTACCAAGTTCAGTTTCAAAAAAAAAAAAAAGTTACCAAGTTCAAAAATAAATAAATACTAGCTTGAAAAATGAAAGCTTATGAATGCATTTTCATGTGAAAAGGAAGAGTTTTTGTGGGAGTCTGAGATGATCAAGATAAAGGCTGCAGATTTGAAGTCGAAAGAGGTATAGTTTTTCTCCCCCAAAGTAAGGAAAGAGGTGCTGCTTAAAATATATTTTAGGGTTATTGTTCTTGCTCGGTGTCATCCCTGCCGGCTAATTTGTAGTACATCTTGTACTGAGTGTGCTTTCAGTTGGTGATTATTGTTTGCTTAAAAATGACTCGGAAGGTTGGCGAAATTTCCCTGGATAATATGAATTAATATGTTAATGGATCCATCTGTCCTTTTCTTCATTGCTTTTGTTGGTTTTTATTCAATAGACTCCCAACATATTGCTTGCAAATTGTGGATGAAGATAGTTCCCCTAAGTGTGATATCCTTCTGTAATGGATTTCAGGTCAGGGTAAACACTCGTCTTCTTTATCAGCAAACAAAGTTTAACCTTCTTCGCGAAGAAAGTGAAGGTTATGCAAAGCTGGTAACTGTTTCCTCTGTCTTTCTCTCTCTCTCTCTGTCCTTCTTTCTTTCTAGTCTTTGTGCATCTCCTCTGTTTGCTAGTTACTGCTCTGGATGCTCTTTCTCTATTTCTTTGGGTGATTTTATAGCAATCAAATCTAATTTTGCATATGGAGGCAATAAGGAAAAAAGAGCTTAGCTTCTCACTTTGAGCTGGTAACAGTAGCTTAAACAATACCAACTTCTAGTTCATAACTTCCATACCCCTATGGGAGGTAAGCAAGAGCTAGTTTATTTCTGAGCATGGATAAATGACCATTCCAGGCTGCCGTATGCTTAAGATGAAGCTCTCCTGTGGACTATCTCTTTTGACTTTGTTGCTTAGGAGATATTGATGAATTGTTCTTTTATACATCCATGTGCAGTTTTGAGTTTTTACTCCCGAAAAATGTTGTAATGAACTTGTTTTTTGACTTGCTATTTTGATTTTTGGATATATCTTAAGAAGTTTTGATCTTGGACTTCCAATCCTGATTCACATTATATTGTTCAGTGTGTTCTGCTCTAATGGAAGTGCGCCAATGTTAGGACCATATTTGTTTGTTACAGTTACTGAAGAATGACTAATTGTTATGGTCCAGGTTAATATTTCCCTAAAAGTTATATGGTTGAGCAGGTTGTTCGTCTTGGGGGGCTGGTGTGAGGGTGTGTGTGGGTGGAAGATACTATGCTTTAAGGCCTCGTTTGTTTTCATTTGAATATTAAGATGTTTGAATCTGAATGTACATTTGAATATTAAGATGCCGTGTCTAGATCTGAACACAAAATAATTAAGACGATTTTTGTTTTTAAATATGTGAATGAGTATATTTACATGAAATGATATTAAACAATCCATATAAAATAAAATATTAGAGAAAATTTTAATCTAAACAAAATCATAAAATTATTATTCGATAAAAAAATGTAAATGTGCTAATATTTTGTATTATCTAGACTACAATTAAAATTTATATCAATAATAACACATAATGTAGTCATAAATTTTTTAAGCTCAACATAATTTAGTCTTTAAAAGAAAGTTATCCAACCAAACAATAAAATTGAAGGTCAGTTTTAGAGACCACCCCTCAGGTCTTGCTTCATAACACTAACCTCTCTTGTGGTTTACAATATTACCATTACCTCCCTTATCTGGATTTCTCTGTAACATTCTATATTCTATTAACTTATTTACTATTGAGAAAATTGATTTTTTGACTAATTTACCCTTAACAATATACTCTGTTCTTTAATTAATTTTAAACATCTCTTTTGAATAAATATCATTTTATTTTGTGTTCTCTTATTTGTTTTATACACTTACTGATTAAAACTACAAAAAAGTCGTTGAACCGTCACAGGTCAACCTTGTTGTCCATTTGGTGAAGAAGAGTCTATTATTATTATTATTGGCCCATCACAAACAAATACAAGTTCATGTAATCTTCATATCTTAAATTTGAGGGAATCATCTCATTCTAGTAATAGGATGTTCTTTCTCAAAAAGTAATAGGATGTTGGAAGAGAGCAAATGGGTTTATGCTGAATGCTCAATTGAATTACAATCTTGAACAGTACTCCCCCGTTCATGTTTACTTGTCCATGTTTGACATAATGCATACCGTAAGAAGCAATAAATAAAATGGTAATTTTACTATATAACTCTTAATTATTGTAAGTCATCTACATGTTGGGAAATGAAATGATCAGTACTTAATAATAGAGGTAAAATAGGTATAAAATGATAAATCATCTCTTGGAATTCCAAATTGGACAAGTAAAAGTTAAAATCTTTTTCTAGTATAGTAAATGAGTAAAAGTGAACGGAGGCAGTATGTGAAAATCCAAAATAAATTATCTATGAAAACAAGAGAAAAAATGGGTGTTGGCTATTTAACTGGAGTTCTTACTTTTGTCTTTCAATTTTAAGGAGAGAGCCTTCGTAAGTGAGGAAGATAGGGAGGGAACATGCACTTGGTTAATTGGGAATCTCTCATTACCAGTAAAAAGGAAGGGCCATGGACCGTAGGAACTTAGAAGCACATAATCAAAGCTTACTCATAAAGTGGTTGTGGAGGTACAATTCTGAACTTGATGCCTGGTGGAGTTTAGTCATTGGTGAAAAATAGAACCAGACAGATCAGTGGAGTACGAGTCCAATCAACACCCCTCATGGACAGGGGTCTGGAAAGCTATCAGGCAACTATGCAATTCTTTTCAGATGAATACTAGTACAAGGGTGGGTAATGGGAGAAGAACTTCATTTTGGCATGATAAATGGGTAGGTCATGGGCCACTAAAAGATATGTTTCCTGAGTTCTTTTCTATAGCACCACTTCTTGACATCTAACTGAACAGTGCTTGGGGATTGAATGGATGGAATATCATCTTCAGGAGAGGGTTAAATGATTGGGAGCTGGGGAGAATCACTGATTTTTTATTTAGTTTAGAAGCTTTCAAAGGTCTCAAGGAGGAAGAAGACTCTTTATTGGAACAAAAACAAGAATGGGATTTATACTGTTAGATCAGATATCTTAACCTTTCACAGACAGGCCAATCCATTGTGAATTGGCCCTGGAAGTGCATTTGGAAGGCTAAAGTTCCTACTATGGTTGTATGATTTTCATGGTGGTTGCTATGGAAGCTTGCCTAACTCAAGAAAACTCAAGAACAAAGGGCTGTCAATTGTGTTCAAGGTGGGTTTTATGTGGGAAAGCTTTAGAATCCAATGGCCATCTGTTTATATTGTCCTTTCACTATGCCATTGTGGCTTATGTTCCTAAACTTGGTGGGGCGTAGATGGACTATATCTGTTAATTCTGCTGATCTGCTAGAACCTGGAACAACAAGGGGAACATAGTGAGACAGAAACAGAACTATGGTTGTATGATTTTCATGGTGGTTGCCATAGAAGCTTGCCTAACTCAAGAAAACTCAAGAACAAAGGGCTGTCAATTGTGTTCAAGGTGTGTTTTATGTGGGAAAGCTTTAGAATCCAATGGCCATCTGTTTATACTGTCCTTTCACTATGCAGTTGTGGCTTATGTTCCTAAACTTGGTGGGGGCGTAAATGGACTATATCTGTTAATTCTGCTGATCTGCTAGAACCTGGAATAACAAGGGGAACATAGTGAGACAGAAACAGTGGTGGAGTGGTCCCTGCTTGCATATGGTGGTCAATATGGACTGAGAGAAACTCAAAAGAATTTTTTAAGACATGCAATTGACTGTAAGAAGTTAAGACGAATTGTATCCTTTTGTTTTATGTTTGATGTAAATTAAGCCATTTAGAGAGTATAGATTCTCTGGTAGATATGTTAACTAATCTGTAGATAGATCACTTTTGATCTATTCTGTTACTGTAAATATGGTATAACACTTCCTTTTGAGTGTTCTTAAATATACGGTTACCATTCTATAAACAGAAAAGGCGTGAAATTTTCTGTTAAAGAGAAAAAAAGAGAAGTGTGAACTTTTCGGGAAATAAAAGTAGCATTTCTTAACAAGTCTGAATTGTGATTTATTCAGGTCCATTCAGACCCATTAAAGAACAACAACATACCTAGTGTAATCCCACAAGTGGTGTCTGAGGAGGGTGGTGTGTAGGCAACCTTACCCCTACCTTTTGAAGCTAGAGAGGTTTCCGATGGATCCTCGGCTCAAGTAAAGCATAACTTTATATAAAGTCGGTATGAAAAGGTAATACAATAGTAATTAGTAAAACAGTGAGATAAAAAATAATGGAGAAAAGAACAATAGCAACAACATATAGTACGATAACCGAAGCAAAGCAAACAACATGTAATAATAAAATCGAAGAACAAGATAGGAGAATGATTTTAATAATAGTGACGAGGGAATAGACAATGCTCACCTACCTACTGTAATCCTCGACCTCCAATCAAAGAAGAATCCATGCCAGGGCTAGTGCCAGCGCATAGTCAGAGTCTTCCCTGGGTGCCTAACATCCACTCCTTCTAGTCGAGTGTTCTCTGTAAGCTGCAGATGCGCCATGTCCTGTATACTCACCTTTTCCCGATACTTCTTCAACATACCTCTACTTCTCCTCAAACCCTTCATAGACGACCTCTCACACCTCCTCTATGCGGAATCTGTGCATCTCCTCCGAGTCATTTCAGTCTCGCCTCCTCCTCATTAAGAGACTTTAAAATGCAAAAAACAAATGCACTGAATGGGCCGAGATCTGAAGCATTTTGATTCAGACCCCATTAAGTGCAAATAAATGACACGTAGTGTGGGAGGTGACTGGAGGATTTTTGCCTGTCCATTGAAAATTGGTTGCCCTTAAAACACTGATTGTTACAGATACAAGGGAGTGCCTGGTGCAAACTTTCATCCTTTCCCTTTCTTTAGTCAATGGATTTAAGTAAGGGAAGAAAGACCAAACCCACACTTCTCCTTCCAAGCAAAAGGATTATCCCATTCCTTTCTTGCTTTGTACAAAACAAAGTTCTGTGCGTGTGTTCTCTAAAATAAGGCAATTTTTAGTAGTTCATGCTTGCTTTTGGTGATGTTTTCCTCTTGTCCTCCATTTCTTTGTAGCTCACTTTTGTTTTCTCTTTTATTTTGATCCTCCATTGACTGTAATTGTAGGTCACTCTCCTTTGTCAAATTCCAGAGGGTTCTAGCCAAAATTCTTCAGCTGCTACAGTTGGCATAATCAAGGTTTTATTTCAACTAAGCACTCTGGTAGCTGAAATCTTATTTTTATGTGTTTCTAATTCTTGGACCATATGCAGTCGTTGATTGGGCACTTTGATCTGGATCCAAACCGAGTCTTTGATATTGTACGTTTTTTATCCATAGTGATATTGTGCATTTCCACCCCGTTTTATGCATTTTTTTGACTTCCATTCCTTTTAAACTTTTGAAAGTTCAGTGTTCACTTGTCTTTGGCTGTGATTTTACAGGTTTTGGAATGTTTTGAACGTCAGCCTGGTAATAGTATATTTTTGGACTTGATTCCCATATTTCCCAAGGTATAGTTGTGGTTGTCTTGTTGTTTTCTCGTTTTGTGGAGCTCTCCCAGTTTTGAAAGTGCATTTGTTTTCCATTTTCTCTCCATTATTTGCAGTCCCATGCCTCCCAGATTCTGGGGTTTAAGTTTCAATACTACCAACGCCTGGAAGTTAATGATCCTGTTCCAAGTGAACTTTATCTGCTGACGGCCTTGCTGGTGAAAAGAGACTTCATTGATGTTGACAGCATGTGAGTATATCTGTATACTTGGTTACCTCATCCCACCTTTTCCTCCTCCCCTTTACAATTTCTTTAAAGTATTTGAGTGCCAAAAAGGATACTTAACTTTTGTAGTGAACATTAGCCTTTAAATAAGCTCTGAGTAGCTGTTGTGCATGAAATAGTGCATGAACATCCACCTTTCTTGCTAGCAAGTATTATGTCTTTCTTCGTGCTTGAGTGGTGTTTTCTCTCTTTATTTTGCTCTTGCAAAAATGGATTTTGTTATTTATTATCTATTTCACAAACCATAGATGGTAATTAAACTGTGTGTTTCATCAGACACCTTTATGTATAAATATAATTTGGATGACATGCACATATTGAGAAATTTACCTCGTCAAAAGAATGTAGAAAAAGTTGTGTATCTTATCAAAAACTAAGAGTTTGACTCGGTGATTTTGGTTATTATCTCATGCACATTGACATTACTAAGAGTATAGGATACAGATGCCTTTTGATGCTGGCGACTAATGTGAATTATGATAGGGGAACAAAAGGGATAATCAAAGGCACTGTTATTTGTTGGACCAATTAAAAGTATTTTAAGGAGTTAAGAGCATCTCGTGTGGTTTTTTCGTGGCTTCTTTTGTGTACAACATACTGCCTGTAAAAGGATGATATGAACGTCATCATCTAAAAGGTCGTTTGATAATACTGATAAAAATGATGTTTCCCTGAGATTGGTGTCAAAGGGTACTAGGTAGGCAACCGAAGGCAGAGAATTGTAAGCTTGATAAAATGATTACAGGGAAAAAATATGCTACTTATGTGTCTTCTCTTTTTGAGATAATAAGTAGGATCTTTACATCCTCTTGTTATAGATATAAGAAGTTGCTTATTCTAAGCAAAAGCATCTACTGATTAATTTGAGTTGCGAAAGGCCCAAAGCATAATTGGGCTTTCTAGTTGCCTTTTGGTAGGTAACCTGGGCTATTGGATTTAATTCAACTTATTGCTACTGACGACCTGGTTTTTGTTTCAGTTATGCACATTTACTTCCCAAGGAGGAGGATGCTTTTGACCATTACAATGCATTTTCAGCTAAGAGACTTGATGAGGTTCCAACATTTTCTAGTGTGAATACTTCTGTTCAATGCGGGTATTTTAGCTTGAAATTCTGCGTGCTTGTTTGGTTAGGGGGTTATTTTAGCTTTCCTCTTGGATTCATGTAGGCCAACAAAATAGGGAGAATAAATCTTGCTGCTACTGGGAAGGATCTCATGGATGAAGAGAAACAAGGAGATGTGACAGTGGATCTGTATGCTGCATTGGACATGGAAACAGAGGCAGTTGCTGAGCGTTCCTCGGAGCTAGAAAATAGTCAACCCCTGGGCTTGCTTATGGGATTTCTTGAAGTGGATGACTGGTAAGTTTGATTTCGAAGTTCCATGATTATGAGCAAACCTTTGCATTTCCCAGTGTGCGTGTTCTGGCCATCTGTTCACCTTTACTTTGCTCTGACTGATTTTATGTATGTAATAGTTGACTATCTTTTCTCTGGGTTTTATATTTTGACTATAGCTTTTGGGTCTCTTTTTCTTCTAGTAAGTAAATATCAGTTCTTTTGTCTAGTGAGATAGCAGCTTAGTTTTGTCTTTGTGCCAGACATTAGGCATATAATATCCATTCTTTTATCTGCCTGTTCCGAGGATCTATTGGAAACAACCTCTCTACCCCACTAAGTTAGGGGTAAGGTTTTGCGTACATCCTACCATCCTCAAACCCCACTAGTGGGATTGGGATTAGACTGGGTATGTTTTTGTTTTTATCTGCATGTTAATCCTTATTCCTTATTGGTTGATATTGATCCTCTGATGGGACATATACTAATGTTTTCTTGGTTTATACCCCGTGTTATCAAAGGTGCGCTTACGCCCTGAAGCGAGGCTCAAAACGTGTTGAGTGCTTCGCCTCGCTTTATGTGCACTTCAGTGTCGTCATCAAGGTTCTAAGGCAAACGTTTCCTTGCCAATGAGCCTCTTATGAAGAAGTGAAACTAAATAATTGATATTTCACTTTATCATAATCTTTTTTCAATTTCTTTAGTCATATATTTGTCATTCATGTTTATAATTATTAGTCTTGGACTAAACATAGTCCATATATATTTGTATTCTTTTCTCCCTTTGCGCCTTTTTTCATTAAAGCCCACACTTTTTTGCGCTTAAAGCCCCCACAGACCTTAGAGCTTTTTTGCGCTTTTAGCCTTTGATAACACTGTTTAGACCTCATACTTCTGTGTTTATTTAATTTCAATCCTTTCAAATGTAATTGTATTTTCAATGTGCCTTTTTTTTTTTAAGAATGTAGTCAGTGTGCCTTTGTTCTATATGTGTGAATAGAACTTACCTTCGGTCTTTGTTTCTTCACCATATTTTTATCTGGTGAGAGCCTCGAGACTTCTTTCAATGGACACGAGGAGACACTTTTTGTTATTAATTTATTTCCAGGAGCAGAGTAGATAGGATGGTGCGTTTCACTGGCTTGTGACAGCTTATGGACTAATGGTTTGTTACATGTGTATATGTTTTGTGCTTAGACTGCAGAGATATCTTTTCATTCTATCTCTTGCTATTGTTTTTTAATTTAATTTTAGGAATCACAAATGTCTATATCTCAAACGTCAAGAATACTCATGTGCTAGATTTTTATTAGTGAATTTGTTTTATAAGATGCTAATCAGAATGACTAATCAACTAATGATGGCCAACTTCATCTTTTTTTGTTTTGAAACTGGTAAGGTTAAATGGCCAACTTCATCTTACTTGTAAGAACTCGTAGAATATGTATTTTTACCTTTTGTCTGAGAGTGCTGTTTTAATGACCGACATGTATGCTAGCAAAATAAGTTTTATTGGCTTCTTATCCCATTCTTTGGAGGTACTGTATATTGTTTCAACGTTTTACTTTATCTCAGTTCTAATTTAGTGGATTATTTGCAGTGCGGTCTAGCTAGCAGCCTAAAACTCTGAAGTGTTTTTCACATACTTGTTAGGCCTTAATCAGTGTTTTCTTAATTTATCTTTGTATAATTGCAAAGTATTTTTACTCGTGATTTGTTTCATAAACTCACTTTGTTTTTGCTTTCAAGAAGTAGAATACATTCTTTAGAGTATTCTCTGTTGGAAGAATCCATTTTAAAGTAGGGTTATATACTTTGATTTTTGTCAGTGTTGTCTTTCTCTATGCTGTTTCCCTAGATATCCCTTTTTTCTTGTTCAGCAGGTAAAAAATTTCTGTCATCCTATGTAGGTAGAGTCATTTGAGTTCCATGTTTGTTGACTCGTTTGTGGTATTTTGATCTTTCCCTCTTCTGTCTTCTTTTATAATTTAGACATATGGATACCTTTACATATAACATTTATAACTTCCAGGTATCATGCTCATGTGTTGTTTGGCCGTCTCTCACATCTCAATCCAGCAGAGCATGTACAAATATGTGATGGATTATTCAGGTAAATCAAAATCTATCATAATAATTAGACTGTTGTAATTTTGTGTGCAAAGGTGGACGTGTAATTGATACTGTCATTTCTCTTTGTTAGGACTTCAGAGTATAGTAAATTATAGTGTGTATCAATTATTATCAGTCAGATTTAACTAAGATTGATTCTTTCCAATAATTATGTTATCTTATCTATGATTTTCTTTCCAATAATTATGTTATCTTATCTATGATTTTCTTTCCCATTTTAGACTTTGTCGCAATGAGATTATCCTTCGCAAAAATGTCAAATATGGGATTATGTGTTTTTGTTTATTCTTCAAATGCTATATGAAAAAAGAGATCAATGTTGCAACATTGGATATTATTCGAACTCCAATATTTAAAACCCAATAGCTTGAGGGAATAATCAAAGTTGAGTGTTCTCCTCCTCCTTTCATTTTTACTTGGTATAATTGCCCTTTTGTTAAAATTCATACTATGCAATCCCTAGCAATGTGAAGGAGGAAGATATATAGTCAACATGCATTTTTCATTGACCAAAGTTGCTGGCCGAGTCACCTTTAGTGTCTGGAGATGTGCGAAAACCAATACTTACACAAGGCGCGCAACCTTCTTCTGAAGAAAACCTAGCTAGACTTATTGACAAAAGACATGCACATGTGGGGATCGTGATACATTCCTTTGACATTCTCCTATGTGATTCTTCTCCCAGTGCTGTTCATCTTTTCCATCCAACTAGATCGCCACCATTGTATTTCGGTCACCAGAACTCTAGTTCGAGAGGGTTAATCTATTTCTCAGCGAGATTTTAAGTTTTCTTGCTATTCTCATTTTATTTTCGAGCACCTGGGATCAATATAGATCTCGTGTCTTCCACGTTAGAAAACTGGACGATGTCATTTATACAAACACGTAACAAAATTCCAACACAAGCTTCAACAACCCTTGGAGGCCAGAAGTTACAAAACCTTGGTAATTATCATGGAGGCCGTTGCCAATATATCATGACTTTGTCTTCCTTGCTTTTTGTGTAGTATTTGCTGAAATTGTTACAGATGCATCTTCCTTCCTTGGCTTAGCTTGTTTTTCTCTCTTTTTCCATGTATTCATCTTCATGCAAGATTATTAGAGAAGTGTGAGAATAGGATATTATTTTTCATGTTTGTGTTTTAAAATATATTTTATATGTTGAAATTACATAATACTTTATGTCCATCAAAGCTTTGGCTAGATTTGGTAATTCCAGTGAACTCCAAATTAAAGAAGGCATGGTTGGTGGGGGTCAAAATTCCCTGTTGAGGTATGAGAGCTTGAATAAAGCTTTAGGTCCACAGTTTATGGTAAATACATGCAGTAAGGAGGTGACAGGGGGAGGTGGGCAACTCTCAGCTACAGTTGCCATTGTTTCGAGGAATGTTCAATTCTGTCTGTGAACATTGGAGAAAATTTAGGGTGATTGAGGGAAGAGGAAGATATCCCTGAACCTTTAGTGCATTGTAGGGGAAAGTTGTCTCAATGGCCAGGGAGAAAATTCCTTAATTTTCATAAGTTCTTGGGAGTTCCAAGAGAGGGGAAAGATGGTATCATTATTTCTTTTGTTAGACATTGAACAAGAGACTAGTAGAACTGACGGGGAAGGTAGTGGTGTTATGTCAGGGTGGGGAGGGAGAATGGATGAGACACAAAGAGATCTGTTATTATCATCCAATAAAGAGCTGACGAAAAGAAAGAATTGTACTAGGAAACATAATGAATGGATTAGGTGGATCAAGTATAGCTTCTCCACCATAAAGTATTCTGTACTAGTGAATAGAAGTCCTGTGGGTTTTTTCTCTCCCGGTAGAGGCATCAGACAAGGGGATCCCTTATCACCCTTCCTTTTTATTCTGGCTATGGAGGGTTTGAGTAGGATGTTGGAGAAGGCTAAACAACTTCAATGGATAGAAGGCTTTGAGGTGGGCAATGGTTATGGTCCACCAGTCTCGATCTCACATCTTTTATTTGCTGATGACACCTTGGTTTTCTGTGGAGCTAAGAAATCTCAAGTGCAATATATTAGTCTCATCCTTATGCTCTTTGATGAAGCATTGTCAGGTCTCCACATCAACATGTCCAAGAGCACTATATACCCTGTAAATGAGGTCCCTGATCTGGAAGATATGGCAGCTATCATGTGTTGCCTTACTAGCTCCTTTTCCACCACCTACTTGGGTATGCCTTTGGGTGCCATGAATAGATCATCTCAAGTTTGGAATGTCATTGTGGAAAAGTTTGAGAGAAGGTTAGCCTCCTGGCAACAACAATACCTCTCTCTAGGGGGAAGATTAACACTCATCAATAGTGTATTGGACAGCATTTCCACCTATTTTATGTCCTTACTCCTTATGCCAGCTGGGGTGATACAGCGACTTGACAAAATCAGGAGAGACTTTCTCGTATTGAAGATTTGGCATTATGGAGAAGATTCATCTCACGTAAATATGGTCTTCAAAATAATTGGATCACTGATGAAGTAACAGGTGTTTTTGGGTGCTCTGTTTGGAAAACTATCAGAAGACTATGGCCTTCTTTCGCCTCCAATATATCATTCAAAATTGGAGATGGGGTTAAAACTGATTTTTGGAATGAGATTTGGATAGGGGATAGGGACTTGAAAACCTTATTCCCAGATCTATTTATTTTAAGTCTACAACAGATGGCTACAGTGGCACAAGTATGGACTCCTGAAGGGTGGGACCTGATTTTCAGAAGGGCTCTAAATGAATGGGAGATTAGTAGAGTAGCTGGGCTGTTGCAGGTGCTGAACCCATTCCCAGGTGTCACAGAAGGACCTGACAGTCCAATATGGAAGCTGCACAACAAAGGGAGTTTCACAGTGAAATCCTGCTACTGGAATATGAATCATAACCGGAGAATGAGAATGGAGTGGCCATGGAAGCTAATCTGGAAGATCAAAATTCCACTAAAGGTGTCATGTTTCTCATGGCCGATGATCAGAAAAGCATGTTTAACTCACGAAAGGTTACAGAGAAGAGGTATACAGATTTGCTCAAGGTGTTATATGTGTGATAAAGCGGCAGAGATCAACAACCACTTATTCCTACATTGCAAAACAACTGTAAATCTGTGGCACATGTTCTTATGTATACTTGGAGTTAGCTGGGTAATGCCAGAAACTTCTTTAGACATGCTGAAACACTGGGAAGGAATGAGCAGAAGAAGATCAAAAGAGGACTGGTGGAAATATATTCCAGCTTGCCTCTGGTGGACACTTTGGAAGGAAAGGAATGAAAGATCCCATGACGGGCAAGCTAGCAGCATTCAGAAGATCAAGATGAAGAGTCTGAGTTTGCTGTACTCTTGGTGTAAACAGGATATGGTGGGGGAGGTAGTAAGTCTAGTGGACTTCTGAGGACAATTGTAAAGTTCTTTTTTGGGTTTTTGGTTATTAGGATGCCCTATGGGGTTGTAAATCCCACCTCATCAGTTATTTGATGAGTTTTTTTTGGTGTGAATACAAAGTTACCTTATCAAAAAAAAAAGGACCACAAAATTCACCTTGTTAAATGGGCCAAAGTCACTTTGCCAAAACAATATGGAGGATTGGGGATAAAAGACTTGGCCTTACATAACAAGTATATGCTATTGAAGTGACACTGGAGATACAATCAAGAGGCGGCTGGCTTGTGGAAGGAAGTGATCCAAGCAAAGTATGGTAGTGATAGTCATTGGTGCTCTAATAAAGTCAGTACCTCTTATGGTACGGGGGTCTGGAGAGATATAAGGAATTTGTGGGAAATATTCTTCAGTGATGCCTCACTTATGGTGGGAAATGGGGAACATATTCAGTTTTGGAAAGATATTTGGCTAGGAGACACTCTAATGAATGTTTTTCTAGGCATTTTCCAGATTGCATCTCATCCAGACTCAACCATCTCACAGTACAGGGAAGACAATAGTACAGGGAAGACAATGTGTGGAATCTGATCCTAAGGAGAAATCTTAATGACTGAGAGTTGGAAGAGGTTTTTAACCTTATGGCCACCATTCAGACTAGTGCAATCAACAGTCAACGCAGGGACAAACTTATCTGGAGACATAGCAGGGATGGATCCTACTCAGTTAAAGCATGCTACCTTCAACAAAGCTCCAAGAAGACTGTAATTGATCAATGGCCCTGGAAATTAATCTGGAGAACTAAGTTGCCACCTAAAGTTATTTGTTTCAGTTGGATTACTCTAAAAGACTCTTGCTTGACTCAGAATAATCTCATGAGGAGGAAATTCCAAATAGTCAACAGATGCTACATGTGCGTATGCAACTCAGAATCTATTAATCACTTGTTCCTTCATTGCACAGTTGCAACAGGGCTATGGAACATGTTCTTCTCACTTTTTGGACTCACTTGGGTCATGCCAAGATCATTGAGAGAGGCTTTTGTGTGTTGGAGTTCTTGGAAAGTTGGGAAGTCCATCAAGCAGATCTGGTCTTTGGTTCCAGCCTGTATTTTGTGGTGCTTATGGACGGAGAGGAACAAAAGATGTTTTGATGGCACCCCAACTCCCATCTCTACCTTTAAAGCAAGATGTTTGATTACTCTTTTTGGTTGGGTTAATCTCTCTCCTGTACTTAGTGTCGATTCTTTCCTAGAATTTAT
>JAJOOS010024751.1:0-24199 GCA_029582725.1 Solanum chiquidenum
ATAAATATACATACATACATACATATATATAGAGAGAGATATTAGACTAATTCAATTTAATATATTTTATATTCTTTATAAAGGAAAGAAATGAATTCCAGGAAACATCCAATTTGCCACGATCCAATTCACTGGGCCGTGCGGGCACCTACATACTACCACCTAAGTAGGAGAACCCTCATATCCCAATAGTTAAAACATGCAAAAATTTAAAGAAAGCGGAAATAAATGAAATGATTGAGTAGTTTGTCACGACCCAAATCGTCGTGAGTGACACCTACACTAACCCTCCGGTGGGAGAACCAAAACTACAGCCCAACAAATCAACATAACCAAAGTACTACACATTTAAAGCTATGGAAGAAGGTTTAAATAACTATATAATTAATACGGAGTCCCCATAAACTACGAAAGTTCAACTAACATCTAACAACTAATGTGGAAATACCCCTAGAACCTGAAAGTCATTGTACCAAAACTCTACTAACGACAAGTCTAAGAATAAGGGATACAACCCCGAAACTAAAAAACCACCTTAAACAAATAGTCTGAGTCCGAAAAGAGTGGACTTAACAAGAAAGATCCATGACAGCCTGAAAGAACTGGCTCACCCTTGAATCCGGTCACGCTCAATAGTCACCTAGCTGAGGTCTATCAATAGCCGCCCAAAGATGCCCTGTACTCAACAAAGAACAAGCAAGTGCAGTATCAGTACACAACCACAATGTACTGGTAGGATCACACGGCTATCCCAGCATGTGAAACATATATAAGAAATTACAACATCATTAAACAGGCATATACCAAACATGTACAATATCAGTCATCTTATCAGGAAACATGTTCAATTCCACATTATCAATAGCGGGTAGATACGAAAATATCAATCACAAGTCAATGGTCTTCTCATGGAATCCACACCCAAACTATTAGTGTACTGGTACGTGGTACCTGATCTAATGTTTATGTAGGAACGTGACAATCGATCCCATATTTATGCCAGAACGTGGAAATTAATCCAATATTTATGCCGAAATGTGGTAACCTGTAGCGATCTGCACCGATGCCCATAGAGGGCTTCAAATGGAGCCATGCCAATGCTTGAATGATAACTATTATTGTAGGCAAATTATATCAAGGGCATATGATCATCCCAATTACCTTTAAAGTCTAAAACACATGGTCTCAACATATATTCGAGTGTTTGAATAGTGCATTTGGCTTGGCCGTCTGTTTGTGGGTGAAATGCAGTGCTAAGGTTCACCTGTGTGCCCAAACTCTTCTGGAATGATCTCCAAAAATGTACCGTAAATTGGGGACCCCTATCTAAAATAATAGATAGTGGAGTCCCATGCAAGCGAACAACTTCCCTTACATATAGCTTGGCATATTCTTCGGCTGTGCTACTAGATTTAACTAGCAAGAAGTGGGCTGATTTTGTCAATCGATCAATGATCACCCAAATGGAATCATGTCTCTTAAAAGAGAAAGGCAAACCTGTAATGAAATCCATATAAACAGCCTCCCATTTCCATATTGGAATGTCCATAGTCTGAGCTAGGCCACCGGACCTCTGATGTTCTGCTTTAACTTGTTGGCAATTAGAGCATTGTGCCACGTATTCCGCAATATTCCCTCTTTAAGGTCATGATACATCTTTGTGGAGCCTGGATGAATTGAGTATCGAGAAAAATGTGCTTCATCCATGATTTTCTGCCTTAACCCATCTATATTTGGAACACACAGTCTGCCTGGGCATCTCAATGTACCATCTTCCGCTAAATTGAATGTAGTAATTCGGTGCTCACAAATACCTTATCAATACTGTAGAAATATTGGATCATCATACTGTTTCTCTTTCACCAATGCCACTAATGATGATTCGGCAGTATTCTATACGACTACGGCTCCATCTTCGGCTTCAAGAGGTCGTAGAGACATAGAGTTCCAGGTTGATGACTAGGTATTCTTGAAGGTATCCCCTATGAAGGGCGTTATGAGATTTGAGAGGAAAGGTAAGTTGAGCCTTGGTATATTGGGCCATATAAAGTTATACGTAGAGTTGGACAGGTAGCCTATGAGGTGGGTTTGCCTCGAGAGTTAGCTGTAGTACACCCGATCTTCCCTGTGTTGATGTTACGCAAATGCTTGGGAGATCCTACACAGGTTATTCCAATAGAAGGTATGGAATTCTCAGAACACTTATCTTATGAGGAAGTCCAGTGGCAATATTGGACCGACAGGTCAGAAAGTTGAGGACAAAAGACGTAGCATCAATCAAGGTACTTTGGAGAATTCAGAATATAGAAGAAGCCACATGGGAAACAAAGGCTGACATGAGGGCCAAGTATCCCCACTTATTTTAGTAGCCACACAAAGGTTCTTATAGGCATAACTCCTCTCATTTGAGTATTTGTTTTGCCTATACTTTGTAGTACTGCTTTATTATATGTTATATGTTCAGGTACTTGATACAGACACCACATGTTCCTCAGAGTTGAAACATCCACACTATAAGATATATTATATTATTTAGTGTAGTTTCAATTCGTATAAGGCCACGCATAGCCTAGTGAATATCTGATGCATATTATTATGTGGTGATGCTCTGTGAAGCATTGTGTGTGTATGTTTGTTGGATGACAGGTTTTGGATAGGCCTATTTACAAAGGAAACTCTGCCATTTTTTTTAAATTCATTCGAGGACGAATGATCCAAAGGGGGGGGGGGTAATGTAATATCCCGTAACTTAAAATACATTTGCCACTCGTAAACACCAATGCATAAATGTGATATCGGGGTCCGTCTATCATTGAAAATGGTTAAGCATACAATGTAACCCTTATATTTAGTCATTTGAAGGGTTAAACAAAAGTTTTAGGCCAAAGAGATCATTGAAGAAAAGATTAAAGTGTAAAGGTTCATTGTGGAGGAATACTACAAATGATCTCATTTCTCATCTGACTTAGAACGAACATATCTCCTAATATATAATGATTTAGAGGGTCTACAACCTATCCAACTGAAGGTATTTGAGTCTAGTTTCCAGAAAAATAAACCGCTCATTAAAATGATATTGGAGGAAAAAGTTATGTTCATTCTACGACAGATGCGCACACTGCCCAATCACTGCGGGACATGTGGCACTTTAGAGAAGGTTGGCCAAACTTGTTGTTTTTTGGGATATACTTTCTCATATACTCAAGAACGTGTAAGGACTGGTTTCAAGTTATTTCTTCAAGTTTTTCTCATCTTCAATCCACCAAAGCTTAAGGTAAGTTGGTTTCTTCAAGAATCAAGTGTCTTGCTCTCCATAGACCTATAGATATACTTAGCTAAATAATTTCTTGAAGGAAAAAGTATTGTTCTTGGAGAATAAATAAGGAGAGGGGATGCTTCTCTTTGATATATAGGTATGAATCCTCTTCTATCTTCATAAATAGTATTCCAAGGATGCCTTAAGTATAATTTGCGGGTAGGACTCACGGGACGGTGACAAGAAGTCGTGAGTCCATGTTTTACCCATTATATTTGATGTTTTGGTGAGGAGGGAGTTTGTAGAAGGTTGTGTTGGCCGTTGTTTTGACCAAATGAGGGGTTAATGGTGTTGTATTAGGGAAGTAAGCTGGTTACATTAAAACAGAAGACGAGGTATAGAGAACGCGACTATTATAGTTCTTGAAAGTTTGTCGCTCACCAAGTGTTTGATGAAATTCGTAAGTCGCTAAGAATATGTTGTAGCTGGTTATATGAGCTCCTATTATTTTAATTTATGGCATTATTTCTCTACCAACTTAAACTATGAGCTTATAAAGGAGTTCGACATTATTAACAATGAACCGGTGGGATGGTGATCGGAGGCCATGAGTTTTACTTTTATGTTAAGTGTGGAAGATTAAAAGGGGATGGTTCTTTATGGTTAAAGGATGAGGAGTAATATTGAACATGTAAATAATTCATAAGCCCACTTGGAAAGTAGAGAAAGAGAAAGGTGTAGTGATACACTACTCATCTATGGTAATTGTTGAGATTATCGCTCGCGAACCATTATTGTGTTTTTGGCACTGTTGTGACTCTTCATTAGTTTCTTATACTATCATTTTATGATTTTATGTTATAGATAAAGTTGTCAGCAAAGGAGTTTGACGATGTAAGATAGTAGGTCCCGGATTAAGGTATGTAAAGATAAAACTTCTTTTTCCCTTAAGGCACAACCTAAACTCGCATGTTCTTCCGACAAATGTCACTATAGATTCTATGATACTTGAAATAAAGTTATCCTATTTTATAAACCCTCTCATGTTGAGTCCTAAACCTATAGAGTTATAGTACTCTTCAAGGAAGCAATATGTTTCACACAACTACATTTGTCTACAGTTGGAACTCTTAGAAGTTAGCGGTGTACATGTTACATAAATTTAAAGAAAGCAGCCAGCCACGGACTGTTCGTAAGTGCATAGGTCACAAGATATATGATTCTCAAGCTAAAAGGATGCAATCACAAATTGTATCACGAGATATGTGATTAATGAATTAATTATTATAAATAATTACAAGCAGTTGAGATTATAGACTACTCTATAGCGCAGGGTGTGTATATTTAGGGCTACTACGTGCGACGCTACTCTGTGCACATAATTCATATATAGTCATCTAGAATTTCCCGTCGTGGATTCACCTGACTGATACAGGCCTGCGGGCAAACCATACAAGAGCCCTGGGGGTGCACCTTGATAGACCTCGTTACCAGAGTATGAGATTTCACGCGTGGTCGTGACAGTAGGCTACAGATACCATACAGGGTTCACTAATCATCGTCAGGCCATGTGATTCCCTGACAGTTAGCTTTACAAAGAGTAAAGAAGTGATATAATGAAGTAAAGATATCACTTAGGCAAATTATAGGGATTATATATATATAAATAACTAAGCCATGAAACGTTTGATGAAGACCCTTGAGGTTGGTCACAATTCCAGTTACAGATTATGTCACATGCATACACATGCTTAGATTTGCCTATCATGATATTTGATGTCTACTTGTTATTCAATTTGCTTTACATACCAGTACATGTTTTGTATGTAATGACATCCCTATTATTTTGGCGTTTCATTTGTATCACTACAGGCTCAGGTACTCAGGACAACAAGCATTTTCTGTAGACTACAGACTTCCAATTTAGCAGTTGGTAAACTCCACCTCTACCTGGAGCTATCAGATATTTAGAGTCTATATTTTGCTACGTATGTACATATATCATAATGGGTATGTTGGGGCCCTGTCCCGACTAATTATCATATTCTCAGAGGCATACTCTTTAGAGGCTTTGTAGACTTAGTCTTGTTTCCATTGTAAAGTAGCCCAACGAGCCCTTTTGTTATCTATGTTTTAGTATGTGTCTTCATATAGGCTCCGCTGCTTATGAATCTTCAGCTTTGGCATGAGATTAATAAGATATTTAGCAGGTACTTGTGTATATCCTTGATGTCTGACCCTTTCTAGTTAGGGGTGTGACAAACTTTAATGTAATATCCCATAACTTAAAATACATTTGCGACTCGTAAACACCAATGCATAGATGTGATATCGGGGGAGGTATATCATTGAAAATGGTTAAGCATACCATGTAACACTTATATTTAGTCATTTGAAGGGTTAAACAAAAGTTTTAGGCCAAAGAGATCATTAAAACAGATATGCTACCCTACTAAAATCGATATTCTGAACTCAACGACGCAGTCAAAATTTCCATCAGAGGTCATCTTGATAAAAAGTGAGTTCCACTTCCAAAAGTCATTTTAAGTCAAAAACTACAAAAGAGCTCCGAAAAATATCGAAACCCTCGAGACACAAAAGAAAGGTCAAATTTGACATTCTGGAGCTAACCGCGCTGACAGAATTTTCATTCGAGCACGTTTTCCTAGAATGTTGACCAAAGTCAACCTTAAGCCAAATTTTAAAGGCTAAAATGCCTAATGGTCCAAACTCGCATCGAAGGCCTCGATACTCGTTCCAACTATGCTACTAGCCTAATTTGGCCATTCTGGAGCTGATGGAACCGTTAGAATTCTCTTATGAGGTCTTCTTCTTGAACTTTTGATCGAAAATGATCGTTCAAGGTTCATAAGCTCCAAAACACAAAAACTTGCACCAAGACCAAACGAACGACTAGGTGACCGAACTGTCAGTCCCAGCAAGTCATAAATGACTTGGGGTCGCTACAGGAATGCTCTAAACGACACATAGAAGGCAAGACACAGAAATGACCAGGAGGGTCATTACACCAGCCTACCCATAAAAATATATACAATAAAAGCTATCAAACCTCACAACTCTGGCAGCTCCGGAGGAAAGGGGCTAGCCAACCAGATAAATGTCAATCCTGCTACTAAGGAGGTCTACTAGGTCATCTGTCGGGTCCTGCATACATAAATGCAGTGCCCCCTGGAAATGGGGTATCAGTGCAAAATAATGTACAGAGTATGAAAGGCTATAGACTAAATGAGTAGGTATCATGATATACCAAAAGCAATCACTTAAGGAAATCAAATTTAAATAAGCATGCTAACCCACTACTGAATCTAAAATATACAATATTGATCAAACAACAACCTAACCAAGCACCCATAAGCTCGGTAGGTACAAATAACATACCACCTATCTAGGCCCCCATAAGCCTAGAAGATGCCAAATCAATCTACATAACCCTATCGGTAGCCCTTTGTCTTTGTAAGAAGTCACATAGCCCTTTTTGGTAACGATATAGCCCTATAGGTAGTGCATTGCCTTCTTAGGCAACATCATAGCTCTGTGGGCTGCACGTAGCCCTTTTTGCATCACATAGTTCTATATGCAACACATAGCCCTCTTTGGTATCAAAATAGCCCCGTAGGCAACACATAACACTCTTTGGCATCAATATACCCCGTGGGCAACACATAGCCCTCTTAGGCAATAACATAGTCCTATTAGACAACATCATATCCCTCATAGGCTGTTCATAGCTCAACAGCTAACCACAATAGCCCCAAGGGCGACATCAAACAATTAAATAAGCTAAAGGTGAGCAATTTAGCTATAAACAATATATGTGTGTGTATATATATATATATATATATATATATAGTTTCCAAGTCATTCCTAACTCAGGGTCGTTCTTAACATATTATGAGTCCCTATAATGAGGGTTTATAATCACTCAATCAGCCAACTATTCACAATTACATCTACAAGATCACCAACATTAACTACCCTACTATATCACTCCCAAGCTCTAAGGAAATATGCCAAACAAAGGGAATAGTCTTAACATACCTTTTCCTTTATAATTTATGCTGAAAATACCTCTGTCCACACCACTACAACACTAAAAAAAAGGTAAAATCAATCAGTAATTAAGGCAAGAATTACTGCGACAATTGATACGGATTCCTATCGTAAATTACTATCCAAGACCTAAGGTATCCATAAACTAATATAGATAGTTCCTACCTTTCTTTACACGCCCAGAACACTAAAATAAAATCAAACCACTGAAAAAACTCTGCTGCCACAGCCTCCACGGCGCTACACCGATCAATTCACCATGAAAACTATACTAATACAACGAGCTCACGAAGTAGGGCAATTTTCAATAAGGAGCCAAGAAGAGATTATGAACACACAAGGATGATTTGATGAGAATTTATCTGATTTTTGTGGGTTTCTTACGAGTTTGAATGAAGAAAAATGAAGAAGATGCTATCTTATAAGCTTCCATCGACTTAGGGGACCCACCTCACGTGCCTGCTTGCGCAGTCTCACAAATACATTAATATCTCTCTATCCTGAAGTCGTATGAACAAACCATTTACTGTGTTGGAAATTAGACTCGTAGACCTTTGATTTAATGGGTTGTGGGCCCCATTACTCTCTATATATTGAGAGAAAACTTCCAAGACATTTGACCCAAATTTCTGAGAAATCTTTTAAAGAGGAACTTACGGTAACTTTCGCCAACTTTTATTCTGTGACTTACCTTACTTCATAACTTGAGATATAACCCTTGAACACTTAAAATATGACATACCACATCATTCTTAATGTATTACTCACCCTCTTTGTCTTTCCACAAAGGTATGAGTTAATTTAGACGTTTTGAAAAGTCGGGGTATTACATCCTTCTCCCCTTAGAAACATTCATCCTCAAATGAAAAATCTGAGTCACACGATTATGTCCCTAGGAGTTGACAAAATATAGGCAAAGTATCCTTTGTAAATGTGACTATCCAGAACCTGAAACGCAAAAATTCTAACCTAGGCTTCTCAAATGATGACATAAATAGCTCCGCAATAACAGTGCGAGCAAAAATACAATGACAACAACCATAATAATAAGCAATAATATAAAAAATTAGATAGGTATCTTACCTTACTTCACTAATATAAACTGATATGTTATCACCCTGGGGTATGAAACAAGTGTGGATATTTGGACCTCATGTCATCCTCAGCTTCCCAGGTCACCTCTTATCTATTCTTGTTTCTCCACAATACTTTAACTGAACCCACCTCCTTGGTCCTCAATTTATGGACCTGTCGATCTAATATGGCAACTAAAGTTTCCTCGTAGGACACATCCTCTGTGATCTGAATATCCTCAACTGGGACAACCCGATAAGGGTCTCCTATGCACTTCCGTAGCATCGATACATGGAAAATTGGATGAACAAATTCTAGCCCCGAAGGAAACTCTAACTCATAAGCCACTTGTCCTACCCTCCGAAGGATTCGGTATGGCCCAATGAATCTTGGACTAAGCTTGCCTTTCTTGCCAAATCTCATAACACCTTTCATAGTCGAGACTTTTAAGAATACCCAGTCATCGACACAAAACTTTAAGTCCTTTCGTCACACCTCTGAGTATGACTTCTATCGACTTTGAGCTGTTAGCAACCTCACTCGAATGAGCTTACCCTGCTTCACTGTTTGATGTACTAGGTTAGGTCCAATCAACCCTGACTCACCTACCTCGGACCATCCAACGGGGTATCTACATTTTCACCCATACAAAGCCTCATAAGGTGTCATCCCGATGCTAGAATGATAACTATTATTATATGCAAACTCAATAAGAGGTAAGTGGTCATCCCAACCTCCATTAAAGTCCAACATGCATGCTCGTAGAATGTCCTCAAGTGTTAAAATGGTGCGTTCAGCTTGGCCATCTATCTGAGGGTGAAAGGCGGTACTGAGATTAACTTGCATCCCTAATCCTTTTTGGAAAGACTTTCAGAAGTTAGCGGTAAATTGTGCTCCTCGATCTGAGATAATAGATATTGGGATGCCGTGCAACCTAACAATCTCTCAGATGTAAAGCCCTACATAATCTTCAGTTGTGAAAGTAGTCTTGACTAGTAAGAAAAGGGTTGATTTTGTTAGTCTATCAACAATTACCCAAATAGAATCAAACTTTTGACGCGATCGAGGTAACCCTGTAACAAAATCCATATTAATTGCTTCCCACTTCCACAAAGGAATGGCTATCTCCTAGACTAGTCCAGCGGGCTTTTGGTGTTCAATCTTCACCTGTTGGCAGTTAGGACAATGTGCCACAAACTTAGCAACATCCTTCTTCATCACGTACCACCAATAGATCTCCTTAATATCATGGTATATCTTCGTCGAACCAGGGTAAATAGAATAACGGGAATGATGTGCCTCTTTCATAATCTGACGTCGAAGACCTACAACATTCAGAACACACAATCGACCACTATATTTGAGGGCTCTATTTCCTGCTATATCAAATGATACAGACTGCTGATCCTGAGCCTTGGCTCTGAGCTGCTCTAAGCTAGGATCCTCATGTTGCCGTGCTACAGCAACACCGAAAGGTTGGTTTATTTTCTATCTTAAGGCGGGGAGGATGATCACTAAGGGTTGTATTTATGATCTTGTTCATGTTCATGATATAGATGTAGAACCACCGACTCTTTAGTCTATTCCGGTAGTTAATTAGTTTCTAGATATATTTCAAGACGAGCTCTCTGGTATCCTTCCAGAACGAGAAATTGATTTTGCTATCGATATTCTACCAGGTACACAACCCATATCTATCCCTCCTTATAGAATGGATCATGCTGAGCTAAAGGAGTTGAAGGATCAGCTAAAAGACTTGTTGGATAAAGGCTTTATCAGACATAGTGCTTCACCATGGGGTGCGCCAGTGTTATTCGTGAGGAAGAAAGATGGCTCACTAAGAATGTGTATCGATTATCGACAGCTGAATAACGAGATTATAAATAATAAGTATCCCCTTCCGAGGATCGATGACTTGTTTGATCAGTTACAAGGTGCTGAGTACTTCTCAAAGATTGATTTGAGAACAGGGTACCACCATATACGAGTTCGGGAGAAAGACATTCCAAAGATAGCTTTTAGAACCAGATATGGACACTTTAAGTTCTTGGTAATGTCTTTTGGATTAACTAATGCCCCATCAGTGTTCATGGACCTGATGAATAGTATATTCAGGCCGTATCTAGACTTGTTTGTGATTGTATTTATTGATGATATTTTGGTGTATACACGTTCAAAAGCTGAGCATGGAAATCATCTGCGAGCAGTCCTTCAGGTTTTTCGAGATCGAGAACTTTATGCAAAGTTTTCTAAGTGTGAGTTCTAGTTGAACTCCGTAGCTTTCTTAGGCCATATTGTATCAGATGCAGGCATTGCGGTTGATACACAAAAGATTGAGGTCGTAAAAACTTGGCTCAGACCTAGGACTCCAACTGAGGTTCATAGTTTCTGAGGGTTAGTTGGGTACTACAGAAGGTTTGTAGAGGAGTTTTCTTCACTTTCAGCACCATTAACGAAGCTGACTAAAAAAACAACTAAGTTCCAATGGACTGAGGCTTGCGAGCATAGTTTCCAGGAGCTGAAGGATAGGTTGACATCAACACCAATTCTAGCATTGCCAGAGGGTTCAGAAGGCTATGCGGTGTACTGTGATGCTTCTGGTGTTGGGTTGGTATGTGTTCTAATGCAACATGGTAAGGTTATCACATATTCTTCAAGGAAGTTGAGGAAACATGAGAAGAACTATCCGACCTACTATTTAGAGTTGGTTGTAGTTGTGCATGCATTAAAGATCTGGAGACACTATTTGTATGGCATTCATGTTAACATCTTCACAGTTCATAAAATCCTTCAATATATTTTTAGACAGAATGAGTTAAATCTGCGACAGTGTCGATGGCTTGAGTTACTCAAAGACTACGACATGGATATTTTATATCATCCAAGAAAGGCGAAAGTGGTAGCCGATGCCCTCAGTCGAAGATCTATGGGTAATTTATCATATTTAAGTGTTGAGAAGTGTGAGCTAGCACGAGAGCTTCATCAATTAGCTACTTAGCTAGCTTCGGAGTCAAATTGTTAGAGGCAGACAATAGTGGGTTCACAATTCAGGACACAACTGTATGATCTCTAGTTGTGGAGGTAAAATCACGGCAACATGAGAATCCTATCTTAGAACAGCTCAGAGCCAAGGCTCAGGATCATCAGTCTGTAGCATTTGATATAGCAGGAGATGGAGCCCTCAGATATAGTAGTCGATTGTGAGTTTCGGATATTGCAGCGCTTCGACATCAGATTATGGAAGAGGCACATCATTCCCGCTATTCTATTCACCCTGGTTCGACGAAGATGTACCATGATATTAAGGAGATCTATTGGTGGCACGAGATGAAGAAGAACGTTGCTAAGTTTGTGATACATTGTCCTAACTGCCAACATGTGAAATTTGAGCACCAAAATCCCGCTGGGCTAGTTCAGGAGATAGTCATTCCTTTGTGGAAGTGGGAAGCAATTAATATGGATTTTGTTACAGGGTTACCTCGATCGCGTCGTAAGTTTGACTCTATTATTTTGGAGGTAAGCGCATTGTTTTGTTTAAGTGTGATTGGTGGGATGTTGATAATAGTGAAAATGGAGTGAAAATAGATAAACATGATTATGTTAGTGTTAACACTAAGAGAAAATTAGCTACAAATGAACCATTTATACTTGCATCTCAAGTAGAACAAAATTTTTAAGTTAAGGATAATCTTCATCCCAATTGGTCAATTGTTTTGAATGGTCATTCTAGTTACTTTACTGGAGGTGCTATTGATGAAGAGACCTTTCAACAAGATGCTTGTAATGATTTATCGCATAGATTTGAGGATGATGAAGACTTCATAAATTGGAAAAAAAATGATCTGGATGTTATTAGCATCGATGTTACTGTAGCTGATGATATCACTGAAGACAACGAATCCGAATCAGAAGCTGATGATGAAGATTTATTATTGTAAATATTTGGAAGTCTTATTTACTTTTACTTACTTTTGAGAATTGATCTTTATTTTAATAAGTTACTCCAACTATATGTGAATTAGTATTATTATTTAGTTGAAATATTATTATTTACAGGTATACGTTGATGAAGTTTTCAGTTACATGATAAAAAATTGTTATCAATATACTAAATAATTTTTTCAGCACACTTTTTGGCCACTAGGCCATTAATATACTAAATATTAATAGTTTTTAAGGGGATTTTTTTTTCTCAAAACTATTGACATCCATTGTTTGATAAAAAATTATTCCCTATCCTTTTTCTGTTGGGATACTCTTCGTTCCTATATCATTTTGTCATGACAAATTATTATACTATTAAGTTAAATATTGCCAAATTTTTTGGTACTCGAAACAAAATGTTAATTATGTTATAATTTGTTATTTTAAATTTATTTTTATGAGTAAAATTTTACTATTGCTCCAACTAGTTTCAACACGATCACGAAAAAACTTAATCATTAACTATAAAATTTTATCATCGTAAATAATTTATGACTATATCTTTTAGTATGCCACAATTTTTTGAACATGAAAAATATTTATTTAGCTACGAGTTTTTCTTCCAATAATTTATAGTGGCTAAAAAGTTATTATTAGTATGAAAAATTTATATTTATGGTGAAAAATCACTGTGTTATAAAATTTCATTCCGGCAAAAAATTTATGGCTATATCTTATAGTTATTGCCACAATTTTTTTATAACTTAAAGCAAACTTATTTATTTAGCTACAAATGTTTCTTCAAATAATTTATTGTGGCTAAAAGTTATTATTACTATGAATTTATGGAAAATATTATTGAATTGCTACGATACCATATTATAGCGAAAACTCTCTGGCTATTTCATTTAACTATAGCTACAATAGTTTAGAACTTGAAGTAAAAGTATTTATATAGCTATAATATTTTGTGTCAAATAACCTGTTGTGGCTAAAGGGTTATTATTGCTACAAGGACTTTTATCGTGTGACAATAACGTATGGAGAAGACCCACTTCCAACTTGGGGAAGATGAAACCCTTCTTTCTTCAAGTCTCCCAAAAATCCTCTCCAAACTTGAGAGAAGATATCCAAAAAGTACTATTATATTCTGGAAATTAAAATAAATGTTCGACTCTTTTAAAAAAATTAATAATGAGTCTAGTATTTATAGCCATCAGAAATTAGTACTGGCGGATAGTTCGGCGCGGTTAGTTGAGTTCGCCGAATGACTCGGTGACTCACCCTTCTTCTGTTTCATCGCCGTTTTGTACTTGCCTTCAACATCTTCACATTCTATACCATTGGGCGGTATAGTACTGTTTCGTGGAACTATTCGACGAAGCGCCAGTTGCTCCTTTTGTCGCCTTTTTTATCCTCTCCATTTAGTGCTTCGCGTACTGGAACAAAGGGCGGAATCTGTCCCTTTGGCGACTCGCCAAGTGTGCTTGGCGGAGCTCAGGCTTCAGCTTCTTTATTCTTTCAGCCTTTTTGTTCCTTTTTGCGCCTAAGTGTCCATGCTTTCACTAAAACTTCAAATACTTGAAACTTAAGAGTTATCATCAGATATTTAGACAAAATAAGCATTCGAGGACAATATTCTTATCAAAATAAAGCCCTAAATGAGTCCAATTTGTGGACTCATCAACACCCCCAACTTAAACTTTTGCTTGTCCTCAAGCAAACTCAAGTTCAGCTATTAAAAAAGGGTGTCTTAAACAGTGCTACACAAGATTCAATCATGAACGCACACAACAAGACTCAATTTACTTATGCAAGGATCAATTGTGTACTCAAAGATTCAGGTTGTGACACACCATTACCAAAGATTCTCATGCTCGCAATACTTGCTACTTGTGCAAGTTCAAGCTCAACAAAAAATATCTAAATGCCCTCACATGAAGAATGATTCCATATTCACACACAGAGGTTAATCAATTCAAGGTTAGGAATCAGATGCAACGCTCACACTAAAAAAAAGGAACACAATGCATGTTTTCACCCATAGGTTTGCCCTTATTTTCCAATCAACGTTCGATTCGGCTTACTCAAGATAAAAAAGGTCTTTTCAAGGCTTGTAACGGGCTGAGTGTAAAGGTATAGTCATTTAGGCTCATTGACTTTTTCTTCGTGGGATGTGGTATTCTCAAGGCATTCCCTTCTTTTCCTTATCAATTCTTTTCTAGTACTTTTAAGTCCTCTTTTTATTCACCTTCATGGATTGCTTGGAAATCCGATTTCCTTCGTACTTTATTCCACAATTTTTTTTTAATTAAAGGGGTTTCCACTTATGCAATACCATGGGTTAGGGGGGACTCTTTCTTGCACTTCTTGACTTCTCCTTTTAATTTTCACCACACCCCAACTTAGGCTTTTGGCCTAAGTTGGCTATTCACTAAATCACAAATTAAGAGGATTATAGGTAGTGGGTCAAGTAAGGTCTAGGGTTCATCAAGTTTCTTCCAAAGAAAGATAAGGCTCAAGGGGTGTTCAAAAGAGTTTCACACACTCACGGGTAGGCCATAAAAGAGGTATATGTCAAATTTGGTTCACACTCTTTAAATTTGCCTAAGATCATATCAAAAGGATACCTCTTAAATCAATCAGACTAATAGGACAAATTCTGGGTTTATTCATGCATGGGTCAAAGTAAGCTAATCACACAAGGCATTAACGCTTAAGTCAAACAAGACTACACACTTTCGCTAGTGTGCAACGGTCATTACAAGAGAATCAAATCGAATAATGGCTAATCACAACGAGATGCAAAGAGTTCACATATTATCTATACAACTTCATTTGGCCTCATCGTAGCCATACATTCATGTTCGTTCAATTGAGAGCACTATTCAAGTCATCGGTATTAATCGAAACCGAGACTCAAATTTTTGCAAAAGAACAGCCACATTAACTTACGAGGGGTGGTAAAAATGTGTGAAAAATTCAAAAAAATTTGGAAGGGTCAAAATCATTTTTCAATTAAAAATAAACAGAAATTGAGCCACAAGCTTAAATAATCGCAAAGCAGTTTTAACACAATTTAAAGCAGAAAAACCCAAATCTATACAAAACACAAGTATCTGAAACAAGCACACAGAAGGTGAGCCTCACCCCACCACAAATAAAAGAAGTTGTCCTCAAATGCAAATAAAAATGTTCAAAAGTAAAAGCAAAATAAGACAGAGAGAGAGGGAAAGAAAGGTCCTGTCTATGCAGTCTCTCTCTCTGTTTGGGACTCAGTAGCTGATGGAGCAGTCTGTATATGGGCATCAGTACCCGGAGTAGCCTCCGACTGAATAGCAATGCCAGATCCACTATGAGTTGTTGTGGACATCTCAGTCGACAATGTTTGGATCACCGACTGCACAATCTTCTCTATAAGATCTGGTAAGTCTCTGAATATTCCCTCATCTCTGCTCTCTTGTGTCTCATCAGCATACACTGATATTAACTCCTCATCGATCTCTGCATCCGACTCTGCATGTGCTGCGCCGTCCCTCGACACGTATCCGATGGTCCCAGGAGCATCCTCATCATCTGCCCTCTCTATCAATGAAGTGAAGTCGATAAACTTAAGTTAGTCTACGTCCTTTCTCAAATTTGCAATCTCAACTTTTAAAGACGCCACCTCAGAGGCTTCCCTCTGTCTCCTTTCGGAAGCAGTGACTCTTACTGTCAAAGCATTGACAGAGGTCAGAAGTGGGGTAAGTGTTGCTAGTATGGCCCTGTCTATCCTCCCTGGAATAGACCTCTCCAGTCGGGTAGCTCTCACGTCAACTGAATAGGAAAAATGCCCTATCTTCAGGATCATTGCCTGAGTGATCCTGGAAGGCTGGGAGGAAGAACATGTACCTGGAGTATGTGAAGGGGGAGATGGAGCAGGTATACCTGAAGGCTCTAAAACCGGGGTAGATGAGGGTGCCTCTGCTGGCAATGAGTCAACATCAACTTCTGGAGAAGTATCTGATGTGGTTTCTCTCCTCATGTCATCCTCCTCGCATGTGAACTCGGCCTCTATACGCCAGATATCGGTGGAAGAAGATGGGGTGATCTCTATATCGCTGGCAGGGTCCCGGGGCACTCCGGCACGCCAACATAATTCGGTGATCAGAACAGGAAAAGGCATAGATGTATGTGTCTGTTTGGCTCTCATAGCCATCTTCTGTAAAACCAGCAGTCCAAGGTCGATCTACCTCCTGGCCATGATAGAACCAAGACAAGCCACCTTAGGATGATGTAGAATGGACTTGTTTTGGGATGGCATGATAGTGCTAATGATGAAGCCAAACTAGTATCGGGAAGTGATGTTCATGTCCCTCTTCTTAATCGGAGCTCCCGCACCCAACCACCTCAGGGTGATATCAGAAATCATCAGAGCTAACCAACCCTTCAAATCATCCAGGGATGAAACTATAGGCAAACCCTGGTAGGGCAGTGCCGAGTGCAGCGGTTGACTTAGTACAACATTAATATACTCGCTATGACACTATATTTCCTTACCTTTAACCATAACCAACTTCACCGATCGAAATTCACTAGCCTTTTTCTTATTTTTTGGGACCAACTCCCCATAGGCTAAGTAGAATTCCCATAATCTAGAAAGGGGTGTAATTGCCCCGTGGTCTAGTGAACTGCTCGAACTCATGATACTTGAGTGTGTCAAGCACTTCAGAATGCTTACCTTCCAAATCCTCCACATATAGTAATTTGTCTTCTAGAATGGTTAGTAAACCATCGCCTTTCAATTTGTTCAACAGTCTGGGTGGAGGTGGAGCTATGGGGAGTGTAGGGGCCACTGAAGGTTTGGCACTGATTCGGTAGTCGAAGTAGTTGCAGCTGATATAACTCTAATAGGTGTTGATTGAGGTCTATCCCTGAGCCTATTCTGTCGGTGAATCAAGGGTTGTTCATCTTCCAGCTTAGGAACATCTGGCTCAATAGCTGACCCTTTTCTAGCGATATGCTTATTTCGTTTTCCTTTATCTCCTGGTGGGAGATCTTGCTTTCTTTTTTGTGAAGGACGTGATTCTCTTTCATTGATTGTAATTCCCTTTGCCTTTTTTTGAGGTGGCTCGTTTAAGTTTGTGCGTACCATATCTACAAAAGATCAAGAGATTAGGCGAAACTCAACACAAACACAGGGAATTTTATTGCAGAAGGACTCGCTGATCCAGTCGACAAGTGGCCAAATCTCTTTGGCAAACTAGGTTTAACTTGCTGAAGGGATTATCTTGAAATCTGGATGAAGTAGCGATGAAAAATTCTATTTGGAGAGACGCTGACTACTTTCGGCGATGACGAAGTTGTCAGCCAAAAGATACAGTGCAAGAGGGTAAATGTGGCATGCAAAGGGCGATCTAAAGTCCTATCAGCGAGTCGTCGACTACTTTAGGTGATCACAAATATGTTCACCAAAAGTTACAAATCTCTCAGCACTATAGACATGAATGAAGAGCGATCTAAGACCAGTAGGCGAACCGCCGAGTCATTTGGCGAGCACGACCCAGCTCTTCGAATGGTTCAACGTGCCTATGTTTCAACCCACTTCTTAAAATCAACCTTACAAGCCCTGGGAATGAAATCAAAGCATGCATACATGAAATTTACACAAGACCCATACTTCCCATCACCCCGAAATACTCAGACTTCTTCCGATTTTGCCAAATTTGGCTATTTTACTACGACCCCCCTTAGGAATGTTGTCACCCATTCCTTCATTGAGTAATTTTCCTTATTTAGAACAAATATGGGCCACTTCATTTTTCGTTATTTAGCACAACCAACCTAACAACGATTTCACAACACCCATTTCAAGCTCATTCAAATCAAGGCACAAACACTAAGGCATTCGACTATTAAAGCATTTCAGGCAAAAATTTTGAATTAACAATAGCATCACAACACCCTATTTCTATCAGAGAGGCTCAGCACACTTCATCCAAATACTATAATTGCAAAAGAGTGCAAAATTATCACAAATAAGTTTGGAGTTATAGAGACTAACTTTCGATGCTGATCAATTTGCTTTCTTTTTGAAATGCTAGGCAGCAAAGAATTTTAACCTCAAGTACTAATCACCGACTAAAATACTAATTTAAGGAGACAATCTAAGAGAAATCAACTTTGGTGTGATTTTGAGGAGTTCAAAATGAGGGAAAGTGTGAGATTAAAAAATTTGACCTTTTGCCTTTATATAACCGTTTAGTTCTCGGACATTCGGCGACATTAGCCTTGTCGCCGATCAATTCGGCGATGCGCCAAACTCATACTCAAATCATCGAGTTTTACAGGACATCCCTTATTTTTATGGTCACAATTGTTGATTAAATTGGAATCGCCGATAAGTTTGGCGAGACGCCAACTGAATCCTTGGCTCACCAACTTGTACTTCTCAACACCTTTCTCACTTTAACCTACAAAACCAACACACCATTATTCTAACATAGTAATTAAAAGCAGTAAAACCTTGGGTTGCCTCCCAAGAAATGGCTTATTTTACGTCGTGGCACGACGCAAATCCTGTTTCATTCTCAGTTATTGGGGTTAGTTCTAGTGTTACTAGGTGACCCCAATATGTCATTTGGATGGAGATGAGGCACTGCAAAACTCAAGAGTGACCTGATTAGTTGGATTGATCTAGAGTGAGATCCGATCATTTGATTCAGCACTTTGATATTCTCCTTCATTTCTTCCAACACCCGATCTTGATCGGTGATCTTTTGGAGAATGATTTGAAGTGTGTCCTCGGCACAATTTTTCCCCCATCTCTAAACTTCTTCCGCTCATGACGACGTATGTACCTCTCCTTGTTATTGCATTGAAGTTCCTTCTCTAAGATTTTGGTGGCCAAGACGTTTAGCTAAGATGTCAGTGTGATAAAAATGAGGTCCTTTTGGACTCCTTGGATCACTTCAACCAACTTGCCACTACTCTGCTCAGTCATGCTCATCTAAATGGATAACTCAATGGAAAAACAAAACTAGAAGTAAAGTTAGTAAATTACAACTAAGAAGAACAAATATTCTACTAATCTAAAAATTCTCAAGTAACACCACACCCCGGCAGTGGCGCCATTTTGATGCTTACCGTGACCAACGACACTAACCTACGGTACAAGTATATATGATCGTCGATAATATAGTAACCCAACTAAAGGTTGGGGTCATGTCCCAAGGGAGTGGTTTTGAGAATTAATAGAAAAATAAAATTTAGTTCTAATTAGTCGTAGCTAAAGACATTAACGAGTCAAATCATAGTAAATTAAAGGGGGTGACACAAAAGTGTCAAATATCGATTTGGGGGTTTGCCACAATTAGTAAAAACAACAGAAATAATAAGAAAATTAAGTATGGGTAAGAATTCTTGGGATGTGACCGTAATACAAGTTGAGATAAGAAGTTGGGTCCATGCCTTTGAAAGAAAATTTGTAAGATAATGGTGACTAGGCTAAGCTTTAAATGGAAATAAGTTCCCTCTCGGGCAACTTACCCCGTTTCAAATGCGTTCCTCTTGGACACCCATTTGACGTATGAAGACCAGTCGATGCCTTACCCCACTCACTCTCTCGAGCTGAGTGTTAGGATATGAGACTAAGGCTCACCCTCTCGGGCTGAATCTCATGTCAATCCACTCCTAGGCAATCAGTCTAGTGGTTTTCGTTTCGTGACCTCCCTCTCGGGCATGCTGAAAACACATGGGTGGCTTTATATTTACAACTACAAACCCTTCAGGTTAAACCACAACCACTAGGTGAAATCACCATTAAACTACATCTAACCTATCAGCAAACAAGACCCAATGATAATATCAACTCATATTTGCTAAATCACACCCCAAGAATGGGGGTTTTAGCCACACATCTAGAAATAAAAAAAATACACCTAAAATGATAGTGAAATCAAATGAGTATAAGAAATTAAACCTTAATTTAAGCAAAGGAAGAAGAATGGAGAAGACCCACTTCCAACTTGGGGAAGATGAAACCCTTCTTTCTTTAGGTCTCCCAAAAACCCTCTACAAACTTGAGAGAAAATATCCAAAATGTACTATTCTATTCTGGAAATTAAAATAAATGTTTGACTCCTTTAAAAAAATTAATAAGGAGTTTAGTATTTATTGCCATCAGAAATTAGTGCTAGCGGATAGTTCGACGTGGTTAGTCGAGTTCGCCGAATGACTTGGCACTCACCCTTCTTCTGTTTCATCGTCGTTTCATGCTTGCCTTCAGCATCTTCACGTTCTGGACCATTGGGTCGTATAGTACTACTTCGCGGACCTATTCAGTGAAGCGCCAACTGCTCCTTTTCTCACCTTTTTTATCCTCTTTCTGCAGTGCTTCCCATACTGGAATAAAGAGCGGAATCTATCCCTTTGGCGACTCGCCAAGTGTGCTCGGCATAGCTCAAGCTTCAGCTTCTTTGTTCTTTTCAGCCTTTTTGTTCCTTTTTGCGCCTAATTGTCCATGCTTTCACTAAAATTTCAAATACCTGAAACTTAAGAGCTATCATCAGATATTTAGACAAAATAAGCATTCGAGAACATTATTCTTATCAAAATAAAGCACTAAATGAGTCCAATTTATGGACTCATCAACTACAAGCATGCATGTTGGACTTTAATAGAAGTTGGGATGACCACTTACCTCTTATTGAGTTCGCATGCAATAATAGTTATCATCCAGCATCGCGATGACACCTTATGAAGCTTTGTATGGGAGAAAATGTAGGTCCCCCATCGGATGGTTTAGGGTAGGTGAGTCAGGGTTGATTGGACCCGACTTAGTATAGTAGAGAGTGGAGCAGATTAAGCTCATTTGGGAGAGGTTGCCAACAACTCAAAGTTGATAAAAGTCATACTCAGATGTGCGACGAAGGGACTTAGAGTTTTGTGTCGATTACTGGGTATTCTTAAAAGTCTCACATATGAAAGGTTTTATGATATTTGGCAAGAAAGGCAAGCTTAGTCCAAGATTCATTAGGCCATACCGGATCCTTCGGAGGGTAGGACGGGTGGCTTATGAGTTAGAATTATCTTCGGGGCTAGAATCTGTTCATCCAATTTTTCATGTATCGATGCTACGAAAGTGCGTAGGAGACCCTTATCGGGTTGTCCTAGTTAAGGATGTTCAGATCACAGAGGATTTGTCCTACGAGAAAACTCCAGTTTTCATATTAGATCGACAGGTCTGTAAATTGAGGACCAAGGAGGTGGCTTCAGTAAAAGTATTGTGGAGAAACAAGAATAGAGAAGACTTGGGAAGCTGATGATGACATGAGGTCCAAATATCCTCACTTGTTTCATACCCAGGGTGATGGCATGTCAGTTTATATTAGTACAGTGAGGTTAGATACCTATCTAATTTTTTATATTATTGCTTATTATTATTATTGTTGTTGTCGTTGTATTTTTACTCGCACTGTTATTGTGAAGCTATAGTGCTTAGCTATTTATGTCGTCATATGAGACGCCTAGATTAGAAGTTTTCATGTTCCTGGATAGTAGCATTTACAAAGGATATTCTGCCTAAATTTTTTAAACTCCTAAGGACTTAACCGCGTGACTCAAATTTTTTCATTCGACGATGAATATTTCTAAGGGGAGGGGAGGATGTAACACCCCGACTTTTTAAAATGTCTAAATTAACTCGTATCTTCATGGAAAGACAAGGAGGGTGGGTAATAAATTAAGAATGATGTGGTAGATCATATTTTAAGTTTTCAAGGGTTGTATCTCAAGTTTTGAAGTGAGGTAAGTGGCAAAATAAAAGTTGGCGAAAGTTATCGTAAGTTCCTTTTTAATATTTCTCTGAAATTTGGGTCAAATGTCTTGGATGTTTTCTCCCAATATATAAATATTTAGAAGTCCTATCACCCATTCAATCGAAGGCCTACGAGTCTAGTTTTCAACGCATAAAACCCCGTATCCAACCGACATCGGAGTAAAAAGTTATGAGGGTTTTACTACGGACTGCCGGGGCAGAATCCGGGTCGGGTAAAAAAAAATGTGGTATGTCGGCATACTCAATGTTTTAAACCATGAAAACATTTCATTTCACTTCCAAACCATAGAAAAAGCTTAAGAGAGGGTTCTTATGAAGTTCTTGCATGATTAAGGTTAGTTTTTGACGATTTCTACCATTAAACGTTGCCCCCATGCCTAGAAACGTGATCTTTACATATGACAATCATTTTTCCCTTCTATTAGTTGTGTTTGGAGCTGGTTTTTGAAGATATAAATTTGTAGTTATTGGTGTTTCTTCTAGGTTTAAACTTGGTTAACTAAGATAATCATCTCGAAACTCTTTTATGATCATTTTTATGAATTTCTATGGATGTTTCGACAAGTTGGGGAAATATGGCAAATATGCCGATTTAAGATTAATTATGAATTGTTTATAGGTGCGTACCAGTTGTGTATATATAGTGTGTGTGAAGCTTAGGACATAAGGAAAAAATTTTGTGAAGGAACTACGGTCTTTCGAGCTATCATTGGAAAGGTATGTTAAGGTTATTCCCTTCGTTCGACATGTTTCCTTAGAGGTAGTTATCGTTGGTGATCTTGTAGATGCAATTGTGAGTGGTTGGCTGATTGAGTGGTTATAAACCCTCATTATAGGGACTCATAATCTATTAAGAACGACCCTATGTTAGGAATGACTTGGAGATTATTCATATATATTGTTAATAGCTAAATTGCTCGCCTTTAGCCTATTCAATTATTTGTTGTCACCCTTGGGGCTATTGTGGTTAGTTGTTGAGCTATGAAATGCCTATGGAGGTTATGATGTTTTCTAATAGGACTATGTTATTTCCAAAGAGGGATATGTGTTTCCCACGGGGCTATATTGATGCCAAAGATTGTTATGTGTTGCATATGGGGCTATTTTGACGCCAAAAAGGACTATGTGTTGCCTACAGGGCTATGTTGATGCAAAAGAGGGCTATGTGCAACCCACATAGCTATGATGTTGCCTAAGAGGGTTATTTGCTACATATGGGGCCATATCGTTGCCAAAAAGGACAATGTGACTTCTTACAAAGACAAGGGGCCACCGATAGGGGTATGTAGATTGATTTGGCACCTTCTGCGCTTATGGGGGCCTAGGTAGGTGGTATGTTGTTTGTACCTACCGAGCTTATAGGGGCTTGGTTAGGTTGATGTTTGATCATTTTTGTATTTTTAGATTCAGTAGCAGTTTAGCATGCTTATCTAAAATTTTGATTTTCTTACGTGATTGCTTTTGGAATATTATGATACTTTCTCACTAAGTCTATAGCCTTTCCTATTTTGTACATTATTTTGTACTGACCCTCTATTGCCTTTGTAACACCCCGACTTTTCTAAACGTCTAAATTAATTCGTACATTCGTGGAAAGACAAAGAGGGTGAGTAATAAGTTAAAAATGATGTGGTATGTCATATTTTAAGTGTTCAAGGGTTGTATCTCAAGTTTTGAAGTTAAGCAAGTGGCAAAATAAAAGTTTTCGTAAGTTCCTTTTTAAAGATTTCTCTGAAATTTGGGTCAAATGTATTGGATGTTTTCTCCCAATATATAAAGAGTTAGAAGGCCTATTACCTATTAAATCGAAGGCCTACGAGTCTAGTTTGCAACGCACAAAACCCTGTATCAAACCAACATCAAAGTAAAAAGTTATGAGGGTTTTACTAGGGACTGCCGGGGCAGAATCCGGGTCGGATCCGGGTCGGGTGAAAATTTGGTATTGTTTAACGTTTTAAGCCATGAAAACATTCCATTTCAGTTCCAAACCAGAGAGAAAGCTTAAGAGAGAGTTCCTATGGAGTTCTAGCATTATGAAGGTTAGTTTTTGACGATTT
>JAJOOS010024752.1:0-16467 GCA_029582725.1 Solanum chiquidenum
AGTTTAAATGTGTGGATGTAAATAAGTTTTTATTCCGCACTATTTTCATTATTGAATGCAATGAATGACTATGTGGCTTGTATAAGACCCCTTCAGGGTCGAATACGCCATGTTACGACTAGGGGGTACTCTCGGGTCGTGACATTGGGCTAGATTATAGTGACACTTTCGCCCCTGTGGCTAAAATAGCATCTGTCCGTCTTTTTCTAAGTCATGGAATAAAGGTATGCTAAGTAGGGTAGGGAAGACCTGATTGTAACATGTTTAGAACAATATGAGTAAAGAGAATGAACTTACCACTTCATGTCTTTTGTCTACTGTAGCATTAAATCTCCTATTTGTTGAATCTCCAGGTGGAATAGGCTGGTCATACTCTGATACAAGTTCAGACTACAGCACTAGCGATGCAAAAACTGGTAAAACAAGGAAACACAGATGCTGTGATCAAGCCTTAACTGTATTTGAATATCAGATTTAAGAATTTAGTCCTACCTAATAGCTGATGTTTTTCCATTTTTGTTTTCTCTAGCAGCAATGGATATGCATATATTCATGATGGAATGGGTGAAGAAATTCCCAGCGTTCAAATCAAGGGAACTATATCGCACAGGAGAGAGTTATGCAGGTCAGAGATGTTTAAGCTGTGCAGTTATGTTATGAGAATGTTCAAAACAATTCAAGAAAATGCTTTAACAACAGATTTAGTCCTAGGCCCGTGTAGTGGATGGTAACATGAACAGAGAAAACCCCAGACCTGCCTGGGCCAATACCACACTCCGATAATGTGAAGAAATGGACCTCGACCCTAACTAAATCCCAACAACTAGCTAATGAAGTGAGGATTTTCCTAAAATCATATTAGGAGACAAATATTCCCTATAATCCCGTCTCACACCGATGTGGGGCTCTAACATCCCACACCAAAGACGGAATATTTGGAGCATGGACAATATAACTAGGAACCCTAACATTGAATTGATAAACCAAGAGTTGGATGGGTTTGGCTTGGATATCATGTGAGGAAATGGACCTTAGACCTAATTCAACCTCAAAAATTAATGGTGAGGTGAGGATTTTCCAAGACCACATAGAAAGGAAATAATCCCATCCACAGAGATGTGGGGCTCTTAACAGATGAAGTTTGTTAAGAGTTGAGGCTACAATAGTCATGTGCTTATTTGTATGAGATTAGGCAACGATCGTGTCCTAATGATTTACAAGTTTGTCACATTTCTCTTGTTTCTTGAGTGGAAAACAGCTTGGAAAAATAGATTCTTATTGGCATGTGGTAAATGTATTGGCTTGACTCTGGAAAAATAGATTCTTATTGGTATTTGTTAAATGTATTGGTAAATGATTTGCAAATTTGTCACATTTCTCTTGTATTCTTCAGCTGACAACCTTCAAAAGAGAAATAGGGAGAAAGAGGAGGGAAACTACTTACAATGGCCCTAACAGATCTACTAGTTCTAATTCATCTATGTCCATCTTTTTACACCAAAAATAGTAAGATACAATACAATTCCATTTAACTATGTGAATGAAATTGGACCTATCTTCAAAGCTTCTACTATTTCTCTCATTCCATATAGACCACCAAATGCAATGTGGGATGATTTTCCACCATCTCTTCTGGCTCTTGCTTCCTCCTCTTCTGATCCAACAGCTTAGTAGGTCTGCAGTGTGCTCAGGATGGTCCATTTCGTTTTCGTGAGTGTAAGAAAAGAGCCCATAATTGTGTAGTGAATTTGCAATGTAGAAAAAGGTGACTGTTTGTTTCATTTGTTTCACCACAGAGTTGACATCTGGAATCTATAATCTTCCCCTTTTTCCTCAAAACCTCATGTGTCATACATACCTTTCTTGCTACCAACCAAGTAAAACATTTAAATATAGTTGGTGCTATGTTTTTCCAAACATTGCTCCACAAAAATTGTTGTCTTCGTTTAGCTGTGCATTACCTGTTTCGTAGGCCCTCTTAACAGAGAAAATCCCATCTTTATTGTGTTTCCATTTCATAGAATCTGGATTTGGGGTAGTGCTTGTGAAATCCTCAAGTCTAAGAAGCAAACTGGCCACCAGTCTTCTCAAAGATAGATCCCATCCTTGATCAGTCCAACATTCTTTGACAGTTGCCTCAGGGTTGTTGCATATGCTAAACAGGTCGGGAAAAGTGTTCTTCAGAGGTGTCTGGTTGTTCCAAGCATCTCCCCAGAACTTTGTTTTTTTTTCCTATCTCCCACTTATTATGATGTTTTCTTCTAGCTTTGGCCAAAGATTCCTGATTGTTCTCCATGCCCCACACCCATAGGGTATAGAGCTATTGTTGCTGCACCATAGGTTGCTCTCACCATATTTACTCGTGATGATCTCCTTCCATAAAGCCTGATCTTCTTCACAGTATCTCCACAACCATTTCATCAAGAGACTATTATTCTGTCTCCTTTTTGATGCCCAAGCCTCCCAAGTGCGTATTTTTCATTGCTCCTTCCCATTTAATCAAATTGTATCCTTTATTCTCCTTGCAACCATGCCAAAGAAAATTCCTTCTGAATTTGTTCAGCTTCTTCACAACACTCCGAGGTATAGGAAAAAGAGACATTACATAAGTGGGAAGAGAATCTAAAACTGAATTGATGAGGGTGAGTCTTCCTTCTAGTGATAGATATTGGGTCTTCCACCTTGTGAATTGGCGAAGTTCATAAACTCATCAACTCCCATTTTCTGATATGAACAAGGCTTTTGATCGAAGGCCTTTGTTGCATCATCCACACGGATCACTAAACTAAGTATTTCCCCATCAAATATGGCATGGAACTGCTAATGACTTTCTCTCTTACAATCCTATGCAATGTTTATAAATAACTCTCTTCTTGCTTGGTGTTTTTGTTTTCCTGTTTTAAGTCCTTGTAATTTATTTCATGTTGTATAAATGGTCGTTTCATGGTTATATTAAGTTCTGCCATTTGACCGTCTTCCTTGGTTAAATTTCCCTCTAATTTTTGGCTATGTGATTCGTTATCCTTCAAAAGTACACACATAACCTTCTCAGTAGCAACAACAACATACCCAGTGAAATACACAAGTTCGGTCTGGAGAAGGTAGAATGTAGTCATGTACACAGACCTTACCCTCAGCAATTTGAGATATTTCTTCCAAAGTAACAATAGGTGGATAATAAACTGGCATTAACTCTTAGCCCTTTCCCCCTCGCAGAAACATGCCAAAATAAGCATCCTCACCTAAAAATATGAAAAACACCTGGTAGTGTGTAAATTCTAAAAGAAACATAAGAAATGAAGTTATGGTCACTCATGCATCCATCCTTGTGTGTTTCATATGTTCGGGAAGAGCCAGAAGAAAATTTTGAAAAATGGAAATGGGAGGATAAACTATCATTTTAGCAGAGCTTTTATTAGTTTCTGAAGTAAAATTTTTACTGTCGTACTTTAAGGTCATAACAAAAAATTGTGTATTTTCAGACGTCAAAGGGTTGGTTATGTTGGACAAATGATTGATTGGACCAAGCCAACCAGTATTAAGGCTTCGCTATGGAATGATCAGGAGAAAATGAGATAAATGGTCCCTAAACTATTGCAGTAGGTCTAAAATAGTCCCTTAACTATGCATTTAACGGATATAGTCCTTTAACTATCTACCATCTTGTCAATTTTGGTCTGTATCTAATTTTTATACACACGGTTAGCAAACGTCGTAATTCAGCTACTCTCTCTCGAGATTTTCTTTTTCCCTCTTCTTTTCTTCATTGTCGCTACAATAAAGAAAACCCTAGATTCATATCATTAGATTTCACCATTATTGATAGCTCAAGACAATGATTCTACAACCAGAGTTTGGTGCTGATTTTTTGATGGTTTGATGTTGCTGTCTAGTGCTGTGTTATGTACAGTTTGATGCTGATTTTTTTGGGTGATTTGGTGCTGCAATTTGATCAAAGTTTGATAGCTGCTATTTTTTATTTTTTTTTGTAGTTTTAAGCTATTTTCTACCCAAAAACTATTGAAAACAGGGTATTATAGTTCAGTTTAGTTGCTAATTTTTAAATTTTTCTGCAATTCTATGCAGTTTCATTGATGTAATGACTGATTATTAATATGAAAATAGAATCTTATTTTTTTGCTCACAATATTTGCTCAATTGCGTTTGTTACTTTGCATTTCGCTTTACAATGGAGAAAAGAATTGAAAAAAAGAAAGTGAAGAAATAGTGAGACAATGGAGAAAAGAAGTGGAAAAAAGAAAGTCAAGAGATAGAAATTGAATTAGAATGTTAGTTAACGGTGTTTGTTAACAGTTTAAAAAAGAGAGTAGATATAGACCAAACTTGACAATTGACATGATTGTAGATAGTTAAAGGACTATATCCGTTAAGTATATAATTAAGGGACTATTTTAGACCTACCGTAATAGTTTAGGTACCATTTAAGTCATTTAGCAAGCCTCTCACTTCCCTACTCAAAAAGGGTATCTTTTAGTGGTCTGATGCAGCAACTATTATTGCCTTTGAGACCTTGAAGGATGTCATTCATGGTGGAGGTAGATGCTATAAATGATATGATTCGCTAGTCAAAGATAGTATAATTTAAGATCATCTCGATCCATAGGGATTGGTTTTAGTAATATATCATTATAATCTTGGTCATTATTATGATATCCAGGATATCAAACTTGAATTTGTTGGTGTTGTTAAAACCACGAGTTTAAACAGAAACGTAAGATTAAGTACAATAGACATGAGTGTTAAATTTTTCTATCAATAAGAGAAATAAGGGAGACTTGCGATATATGTATATGATCTCAAAATATAGTTAATGATTACATATAGTTTCATGCCAAAACTCCCTACGAAAAGTCTACTCCACTTAGAAGAATAAATTCACAAAGAAAAAGAATGTTAAGAAGACATTACAACAACACTCTTAATCCCATTTACTTTCATTTTGGATTAGAGTAGTGTACTCTTTCTAAGTTCGTGTTTGGATTTACTTATTTTAGATGTTTCAAAGTAATTTTATAAGATTGACTTTTATCATGATTCTCGGTAGTTTCACTACTTCTTTTCTCGGAAAATAACTGTACCCATTAGAATATTACATTATGCTATAAATTACTGGTGGATATAAATACCGAAAAATCGAATCAAACCGAACAAATTTGATTCTTTGATTCGGTGTTCAGTGTAAGGGTCTCAGAACTTTGATACACTGAAGAATCGAACTTTTATTAAATTAAAAAAATAAATATATATGTATGTATTTATTTATGGGCATTTCCTTAATTAAAATTAAAAAGTCATTTAACAATTAATTCATTCATGACAAATTAAAGTAACAACAAATTTATAATTCAATAGTTAACTTCAAATATTAATTTTCAAGAGGAATCCAAACGTATTTTAATCGATGTATGTCATGTAAAGGAATTCGTCTTTGTCCTTGTTTTTTTCTGGAAAAGTATTTGGAGGCACAAAGTTCTTGGCAAAGATAAATAGTCTTTTGATTTGGTAAACGATGCACACTTTTCTAAAATCAAAGAATCAAATCAAAGTTTAATAAAATTGAATCGAAGAATTGAACGTCCAACCTAGTGTCAAAGTTAAAATAAAAATCAAACAAACATTCCTGGTGATGACAACTTAATTTGATTGATTCTTTAAGGCACAACTTATTTGTGCGTCATCAATCAAAACTTGTGGCAATTGTTGGTTGATGACATATATATGACAAATTTAGAACCAATCTTAAAAGTCGTAGAGTTAAAATCTAACTTCAAAATAAAGCTACCAATTTTTTGCATCAATATAAAACATCAAGTTGTAAGATTATGTTTCCAATTTATAAAGCTCTTATTATAATCCTTTTACTTCCCAAAAATTAAATGCTAAAATATGTTGGTGTTTTCTTGTTTCTTACATTTCCAAGAATTAAAAAATATATTTTGTTACATTGTTATAGGAAGATCCATTTTAAAGGTATAAGTATCATCCTTACAAGATGAAATTATTATTATTCATTACAAAGCAAGGGAAGAAAAGAATATATATATATATATATATACACACACACATACTAGCGAGCACGGGGTCAATATTTGTTACTTCATTTGTTTCAATTTATGTAGGTGATTTATAATACTTTTAACGTAACTTTTAAATGATATATGTTAATTTTCTTTTCCAAATTCATTTAGCACTATGAAATTTCGAGAGTTAAATCAATTGTTAATTATTGTGATTTATAGAACTCTTAGCTTAATTTAACGTAATTTTCAAATAATATATATTACTCGCTCGATCTCAATTATGCAGTACATGTGAAATTTTGAGAGTTGATCGAATTTTTAGTACTATTTTTACTATATTTTAGTACTATTTACATAATTTTCAAATAATATATGTTACTCAATTCTAATTATGCAATACATGTGAAATTTCGAGAATTAACCAAATTTTTAATATTTTCAATTGATTTTTAGTACTATGTTTGTAGTAAATAGAGGAAGTTGAGGAGAAGGGCAAATCGGTCAATCGACCGACTGACCCTAAGCTTCTCAACGTTCTCACTTCTAATATGCAAGCACAGACCCAATATCTGTTATTTTATTATTTTTTAAAAAAATATGTAGCACATAAAATTAGAAAAATCAGTCGATTTTTGGTATAATTTTTAAATATTTTAACTTGTTAATTATTGTAATTTATAATACTTTTAACATAATTTTCAAATAATATATGTTATTCTTTATGTCTCAATTTATGTGAGACATGTGAAAATTTGAGAGTCAACCAAAATTTTCCATATATTTTTATAAATATTTTAAGTTATTAATTATTATGATTTAAATATTATTTACATAATTTTCAAATAATATATGTTATCCATCTGTTCTAACATAGGTAAAATATGTAGAGAAGTACTTTTAGATACTTGCAAAAAGAAGCGAAAAGTTTCTTAGGGAAAAACACTACATACACGTTTTATTTAATGAAGAGACGCACCAAATTAGATAAAGTAGTAGATGAAGGTTAAATTTCAGATAAGTTCTTGTATTTGTAAATTACTTTCTTCGTCTCATTTTATGTGATATTTTTCGGATTTTGAGATTCAAACAATTATATCTTTGACCTTAGTCTTTCATATATCTTTTAAACATTTTTAATTATCAATTATTGTGACTTATAATACTATTTACGTAGTTTACAAATATATAAATTTCATTTAAAAAAAAATTAAGATTTCGTACGTAAATTTCCGATCAAACTTAAATTGTCTGACTCTCAAAAAACAAAACGTGCCCCACATAAATTGGGACAAAAGAATATTAAACTTGACTCTAAGCACCTAAAACAAGTTCCTCTCTTTGTAAATTTTGAAACTTGACCCTAAGCTGCTCTAATTTCCTCTTATTCTAATATATATATTATAATGACATTTGGTTGATTTTGTCAAATCTTTCATGATTGTGACAAACAAAGCAAAAAGGACATGGTAGAGATCGTCAAACACAAAGAAACAAATTCAAAAAAAAAACAAGAGAAAGAAACCAAAGATAGATGAAGAAAACAAGAGAAAACCCAAGATAAAGAGTGCCAACACAGATTAAAAAAAAGGGGATAAAATAAGATTTTTTGACCACGTACAAATTGAATAGAATAAAATTACTTTTTCATATTTTTAAATGTAAAAATAAAAATCTCTTATAATTTTATTTTTTTTGTAAATAACCTTCAAGTCCAATTCTCCCTCAAAATTACCCTATTTTAGAAAACTTAATGGTGTATTTGGTTTAAAAAATATTTTTCGATATTTGGTCGATGAATAAAACCTATATTTTCAAGTTAAATACATATTAGAGATTAATATTAATATATATAAATCAGAGAGTGTTTTGATGAACATTTTGAGTGATACAAAGTAATAATAATGTATATGCAAACGTTAGAGAAAATAATATGAAGTTAGAAGTTAAAGATAGCTATAATTACTCAAAGAAGGAAAAATGATTCCGGCAAATAAGTAAGAAATAATTTTCTCCTTTTAAATGAAAATATTTTTTAGTAATCAAACAGCAAGAAAATATTATTTTTTTCATGAAAATTAATTTTAGTCGTACCAAATATATCCAAGAAGAAAAACACCGACATTTGTTTTTTAAAAAAAAAAAATTGGAAAAATGTCAGCTGAGAAGAAGAAGAAACCAATAATATATCAACATTATTCAAAGACAAAAGACACGTTAAAATCCTCCGCGTAAAGTCAAAGGAAAAGAGAAAAAGAGTGATTTAGACATATTTGATTATATAGAAAAATTGATTAATTTTTTATTTTATTTAAAAATTAAAATTTAGTTATGAAAATTTTATATTTTAACTTAGATGTTGTATTTCATAGTTTTCCAACTCAATTTTACTTTTCTTAAAATTGTATTTAAATACACTCAAACATGGTCATTATTTTAGATATTCTTTACAAAAAGTATAATTAAATACAATTTTATCTTTAACTTCAATTTTATAAATTTTAAATAAAGTAAAAAAGTATTTAAAATTTATGATCAAATGCCCAGTTATTCACTATTCATTTGTTCAAAAAATTAATTAATTAAATATTAGAAAATGCTCTTTATGAAAACAAGCTACAAAGTGACTTGTCAAAATAATTAGAGTGTAGTGACAATTTAATTTTACATCTCTAGGATATGACTTAGGCTCAAGTCCTAATTTTACCTTTCTTAAAATACGAATAATCTAACACTTCCGTAACACTTAAGTAGTCAAAAGGTTCATTCCTGAGTACACCGTTTTTAGTATGATATTTTTCGATATTAAAAATTTGAACACGATATCTTAAATTAAGAATGAATTTCTTAAATAATTTAAAGATCAATTCTTTATTGAAAGTACCTAACACATGTCAGATATTATTGAAGTTTGTAAGAACATGACCTCCCATTATCACAATAGAGAATTCAAATCCATCCAAAAACTATAAAAAAAAAAAATCAAATGGAAAAGAAACGAAAGAATCACAATTTTTCTACCATTTTTACCCTTTGTATACAATCATACGCAACTCTTTGTATTTTCTTTTTCTTGTCCAAATATTATTTTCGCTTTAAAAAGTGATTACTTTTCTATTAACTTCAAATTCAAATAATAGCTATTTTTTTAACAAGCGATATAAATACTAGTTAACAAGTAATATTTTCACTTAATAACAAAAGTTTCGATTTTTTTTTATATATATATAATAATTAAAAAAAATAGTTTTGAATGTTTATCCCGAGTGAAAATCAAACTCTTCATGAGATTCATAATTGTATTGAAAGGAGTGGTTGAATCACTTTCATCAATACTTTTTTTTTTTTAATATACTTCCTCTAGTTCCATATTAAGTGAATTGTTGAACTTTTTTGTACTGTTCAAAATAAATGATTTTTTCAAAACTCAAAAAAATAGTTGAGACATTTTTCTTTATTTATCCTTCCTTTTAATGAAGCTCTTAATCACTTTATATTTTTATAGAAAAATAGTTTAAGAATAATAATAAATAAATAAAAAATCTTTAGTTTTTGTCTTAAAACATTTTTTACTCATTCTTGATCCTCTCTCCCGAAGTGGAAGTAGTCAAATTGGAGTTTAAGACTTTTAGGGGAAATTGCCGGCAATATGGAGCACGCCACGTGTCCTTTTTGGTTTTCGAGGTTATAAATTAAGGTGGATAAAAGAAGTTATCTTCAAAATTAAACTTTGTAACTGAAAATTGTATGCAAGTTTGAAGAATCAAAGCATTTAAGTAGCCTTAGTAAAAAAGTAATTGAAGTGAAGTAAAAAAATGTATATGAGAATTGAAATTATGTGTAAATATGTATTTAAATTTTTCTTTAACGTGAAAAGTTTGTCAAATCTATTTAAAAGGTTCTGATAAATGATAATACTCTTTCCATTTTAAAATAAATAGCGTTTTCAGTTTGATATATCCTTTCAGAAATTGTTCATTCCTATAAAAAAAGGAATGTCTTTTACCAACTTATCCCTGATAAAAAAAAAAGAAGTTAATTAGTAATTCTTGATTATATAAACAAGGGTAATTTTAGAAGAATAATATCAATTTTTTCTTTAAATCCTAAAACATCATTTATTTTAAAACAAAATAAAAAATTTAAAATACCACTTATTTTGAAACGGAGGAAGTATCAGTCTATCAGTTTAGGTAATTACTTTATGTAATTCTAATATTTCACTTAATAATGCTTGTTCTGTAATTTTAAAAAAGGAATGGAACGATTTGTAACATAAAAAAAAAGATGTACACTTCCATCAATAGTAGGACTGCTCCATCCTAATTAGAGATTTTGAATTTAAGCTTTGATATGAAGAAAATTATATTAAAAATGCTATCATAAAGTAAATTTTGTGTTGTGCCGTTCAAATTTAATCGAACTCAATTGGAGACTCAAAACTAAAATAATAAGGAAAGACAAAACAAAAAAACAACAACAAATTTTTCACATTTAAATATGTTAGGCAATGAGTTGCAGCCGTACCAGCAGCATATTTTGTCTCAGTCAGCACCTGATTTCCAACATAAAAAGATATAGTTTAGTATTATGCTATATTTACTCACCACCAAATTTTAGTTCATATATCATATTCGGACTTTTAGAGTTGTGAAATGACAAACATATCCTCTCTTCTTACCCATATTGTCTTCTGTTTGTCCTAATCAGCCAGCTGCAACTGAGGAAAACCTTCAAGATCCATTTATTCTTCTTGTTTAACTAATTTTCCAGCTATAATAAGCTGTTTAGCTTCATGGGGTTTCTTCAAAATCTTGATTTTACTTCTTGATTTTGAGATAAAGATTGTTTTTTTCTTTCATTTTCTGTATTTGGGTGTTTTAATAGGGTTCTTGGTGTTCATACTGATGGTGAAAAAGTTTAAGTTCAGTTCTTGTGGTCATTTGAGGTCAGATTTGGTTAAAGATTTGAACTTTGGCAAGATGAAACATTGTCACACTTGGGTTTTTCATTCTTTTAATGGGGTTCTTGTGATTGGACCCTTATTGTTGTTGTTTCTTGTGGCAATAGGGTCTGGTTATTTCTACAATACATATTCTTTTCCAGAACCAATTGTTCATGAGAATGAAAATAGAACAAGTAACTTGAGTGGTAAATGTAATTTTTTTGATGGAAATTGGGTGCCTGATGAAAGTTATCCTTTGTACAATGCATCAGAATGCCCTTTTGCTGAACAAGGTTTTAGTTGTTTAGCTAATGGGAGGGAGGATATAGAGTATCTTAAGTGGAGGTGGAAACCTAGGAATTGTGAAATTCCAAGGTTTGATGTTCATGAAATCTTGGAAAAGTTAAGGGGGAAAAGGGTTGTCTTTGTTGGTGATTCATTAAGTAGAACCCAATGGGAGTCTATGATATGCATATTGATGACTGGTGTTGAGGACAAAAAAAGTGTATATGAAGTCAAAGGAAGGAAGATCACTAGACAGATTAGGCATTTACAAGTTCGATTTAGTTCGTTTAATTTTACAGTTGAGTTTTATAGGTCAATTTTCCTTGTACAGCCTGGTGCGCCACCAAAACGTTCACCAAAGAGGATCAAGAAAGCACTAATGCTTGATAAGATTGATGATATAAGCAGAGAATGGATTCAATCTGATATACTAATCTTTAATACCGGTCATTGGTGGACTCCCACGAAGCTTTTCGAACTGTAAGTGATTCATGATGAATTCCTTGTTCATGAAGATGTCAATTCTTATTTAGTTCGAAACTATTTGCTTTAGATGTTATGCCTTTTCTTACCATGGTAGTTTTCTTCGTACGATATATTGCAACTCTATTGTGATAGAACTTTAGCTTGGAAACTTATCATTTGTATATTTCTGATTATGTAAAATGCTCTTGAAAAGGTAAAATAAATGAAGTTGTTACTCATCATCAACTAATTATAGCACAAGCCCCCAATATTAATCTATTTCATTATAATTGATATAAGCTAAGTTTAGGAGACTTGTAGATTCGTCGCAGTTGTGATCTCTAGTCTTTAAATGGACACTATGAAATGTTGAGAGTTTTCTTATGAGGAATCTGAGATCTGCAAAAAAACAGTTAGCGAGATTGGCAATGTCCTCACCAAATCCTCATCATATGAGACAAGAGAGTCTTACATCACCCAAGTCACTGTCTTTATATGATAAGATATGATTTTCCCCTTTCCATGTAAAATCTCTACTTCACAAAATTAGAGAATTTGTTTGTTCTAGATCACAGTAGGGACTTTATGTTAGAGTCCCGCATTGGTTGGGGAATAGATTGATGGTTTGTTTATATGGGACTTGGGCAATCCTCTCCTCATAAGCTAACTTTAGGGGTTGAGTTAGGCATGGGTGTCATATCTTTACATGGTATTAGAGCCAAGTTCATCCCTTCTTGGACTCCCGGTCCACGCTTCAGTTGGGCTTGGGCGTAAAGGGGGTATTAGAGTGGGTTAGAGTCCCACCTTGGTTGGGAAATAGATTGGTGGTTTGCTTATATGGACTTGGGTATTCCTCCCCTCATGGGCTAGCTTTTGAGGTTGAGTTAGTCCTAGTTGTCATATCTTTACAATTCTCAAATTTTCACAGTTCTGGTATACTCTGCTCATGCATGATTGTTTGTGTGTGTGTGATATACCAGTTTCTGTTGGACAGCATGATTATGCAACAAATTGAACTACTTTTCCTCTTACTCATCTAATATCCTAAGACCACTACTTTTGCAGTAAAATTATTTGAGCTTTTTATGTTTTGTATGCTGGTAAATGCTCTATGGCAAAGTTACTTTACCAATTTGTCCAGAGAACTCTTCTGACGTGCTTCTTCAGACAGGGGCTGGTACTTCCAGGTTGATGGAAAGATGAAACTCGGAATGACGATAAATGGTGCCTTCAAGCAAGCCTTAGCTACTTGGAAATCTTGGGTTGAAAAGAAGGTCAACACTGATAGGACACGTGTATTCTTTCGGACTTTCGAAGCTACTCATTGGAGGTGTGCTTAATTTTCTGATATAACCTGCTCGTCTCCATTGATTTTGCTATTACTTCCATTGAAAATTTGAAATTTATGTCTGGGGTTTCGATTGAACATCAATTCATTAAACAGTTGGATATAGTTTGTTTTTTTTTGTTCTGTGAAGATCTCATGAGCTGTGATCTTAATATCAAAATCTATTCCATGGTAAAAGCTATTTTTTCTCCACATATATATCTTTTCTAAATTTGATGAGTGTCTACTTATGCTCGAATCAGTGACGAATCCCGCGATACATGCAATGTGACACGACTGCCTTGGTCGGAAACCAACGGAAAGGATGAGAATCTGTTTTCAGACATGATTATTGACACTGTAAGAAATGTATCCAACCCCGTGACATTGCTGCATGTCACTCCGATGGGGGCATACCGGAGCGATGCACATGTTGGTACTTGGAGTGATAATCCATTAGTGCCTGATTGCAGCCATTACTGCTTACCTGGTGTGCCTGATATGTGGAATGAACTGCTTTTCGCCTTCCTGTTCTCGGATCAGCAATATCAGATATATTAGCTTCACGGATATACAAGTACGTTCCTATTCGTTGTCTTCCCTTACTGATTCAATATTTCTGAGAACATCTGTTAGATACATTTCATCCTCTGTTCCATAGTCTGATTTCAGCATTTGTATACATTTTTTTGTGCAGGTCTTATTCGACTTGTTTAACCATTAACACAAATACATCGTCGTTTTTGTCTTGAACTTTGCAAGGATATCGTCTCGTTGCAAATTTCCAATGATTTTTTCATGTTGATGCTGTCAATGCATGCTGCATTATAACCTGTCTTGATACAGACAACATATACCTTTTTCTTATTATTAGTATAGTCCACTATGTGAATAGTGATGATTCATATAGCCGATCTCAACGTGCTTGAGGTTTAGTTGTAGTAGTATTATTTGTTGTTAATTATGTGGTGGTTCTGGAGAGCTTGTACTCGTGCAATTTATTAGGAATACAAAAGATTTATAGAAAAACAATGTCATTGTGCTGTCTTCAAGTGAACAATTTGATCTGTCAGGCTGGCCCTTCGTTCGATTCGGTTTTTCGGTTTGGTGAAAATATTAAACCAAACCAAATTGAAATAAATTCGGTTGAGTTCGGTTTTCACATTTTCAGTTCGGTTTTGATTTTACCAAATTTAATAAACATTAAAACAATGATACACAAATTTTCAATCTCAACTTTTTTTTTTGGAACCCCAGGATAACCCACAGCCGCTACAACCTCTGTCACAACCTCTGCCCTTCGGGTGAGCACTCTGTGGTGAGCACTTTAACTGAATTAAAATAATTAAAAATAAAAAACAGAACCGAATAATTGAATTCTAGAATTAATAACCTAGACCGACCAAACAAAAAGAAACCAAATTTAAAAAAAATTCAATTCAGTCGGTTTTTTTGGGTTTGAACCATAATATGCACAACCCTATCTTTGGGGCACCTGAATTTTTTTTCTGAAAAAATTATATGAGGACATCCGTAATGAATTGGAAAAATATTACGTATAGTCCCACCATTTTTTTCATAAATTTTTTCGCATTTACGAGCCAACTTTTAGGATATATCATCTGGCATTCGCCGATTTATTATTAATTTGACAAGACAAATTAATAATAAATCGACGAATGCCAAATGATATAACATATTTTCAATCACATCTACTTAAGTACAACGACGAGTTGCTTCATGCTAGGGTTTTCAATTTTCAGATTTGGGACACAATAGTTCACACGCGAGGCGAGAAACTCCTTAAATTATGACTTATCATTGGACCATTTGGAAATTGGAATGGGCATAATAATAAATTGGGCCACATTTGAACCTTTCAATTGGGCATGTGTAGTGTAAATTGTACATTGCAAGTATCGTGCAATTTAATTTCGGGTTTTCGGTTTAACTGAATTAAAATAATTAAAAATAAAAAAGCGAACCGAATAATCGAAATTCTAGAATTAATAACCTAAACCGACCAAACAAAAAGAAACCAAATTTTAAAAAAATTCAATTCAGTCGGTTTTTTTGGGTTTGAACCATAATATGCACAACCCTATCTTTGGGGCACCTGAATTTTTTTTCTGAAAAAATTATATGAGGACATCTGTAATGAGTTGGAAAAATATTACGTATAGTCCCACCATTTTTTTTCGCAAAATTTTTCGCATTTACGAGCCAACTTTTAGGAATTATCGAACTTTCACAGTTTTTTGTGTGTATTAGCTCATATTTGAGATATGTGTATTTATGTGAAATAATTAAATTAATAAAGTGGAGTTCTTGTGTAATGATAGAAAATGTATGTTACTTACTAGTTTAGTTAATGCTATTAAGAGAGAAAACAAAGAGCTGCATTGAAGATCACTAACAATGAATATATCGCATTCCACGAATGCGATTTATGAACAATTTGAAATATTTTCCGAAAAAATTATATGAGGACCTCCGTAATGAGTTGCAGAAGTATTACGTATAGTTTCAATATTTTTTTCACGCATATTTTCTCATTTGCGAGCAATATTTTAGAAACTAGTATACGTGCCTGCGCGTTGCGCGGAAATTAAAGAGTTCTCTCATATACGCATAAATAACAATAAAATAAACTCTCAAAAAATGAGTGAATGTATCACATAATGAACAACACTACAACAGAAATCTAACAAAACAAACTAAAAGGCTTCATCTTTTGAGATTTAGTAGAGAGACTTCACAGAATTCAAATATAACATTTCATTAAAATACAATACAATAGATATTCCTTAGAGAACTGCAGATATTATTTTACACTATTTTCAAGATTTAATAAAATTTATCTGAGTCCTCTATTATTTGATATAAGTAGACATCACAATTTAATCAAATTTGAAAGGACAAAAAAAGTTATAATTCCAAAATGATGAATAATTGTTGAAGTATTTTTTTCATTGAGAAAATATATAGACACATTCATGTAATATATGACAAAAAAGATGGGGCATACCCAAATATGAGGAGTCCGGAGCCTAAAGGGCAAAAAATATTGTCAAAAATTCCAAAAGGGCACATCACTTTTTTTTTTAACCAAAAGGGCAAAATCACTGCTGACGCAGCGATTTTCCTCTGACAAAATGACAAAATTGCTGCCCAAGCAGCGATTTCGTCTAAAAACTTTTTTTCTTTTTTTTTTATTAAAAATCGCTGCCACAACAGCGATTTTGTAAAAAAAAATTCTATTTCTTTTATTAAAAATCGCTACTTTTTTCTTTAAAAAAACTAAAACGGCAAATAAAAAAAAATTAACCAAAAGGGCTTCTGACAAAACAAAAATAAAAATCGTTGTTTATTTTCTCAAAAAAAAATAACTTTTTTTCTAGCAGCGA
>JAJOOS010024753.1:0-19947 GCA_029582725.1 Solanum chiquidenum
CCTTTTACAGTAAATGTTTATGATTTTACTTTTCGCTTTACATACCAGTACATTTTTATTCGTACTGACGTCCCTTTGCCTGGGGACGCTGCTTTTTGTTTTGTGCGAGCAGGTACAGGCAGGGACTCTAATCGACCCACCCGCTAGGATTCAGGTTCAGCTGTGAGTTGGTAAGCTCCATCTTATCCTGGGGCTATCAGAGGATGTTTACTTTTGTTGTACAGTTTGGGTATAGTTGGGGCCTTGTCCCGACAGTGCTTATGTCACTCATAGAGGCTATTGTGGACACAATATTCTGGGTTTTCTTTTTTGTGTAAGTAGGTATGTTTTCAGTTGTCGCCTCGTCGGCTAGATAGTACATCTTTATTTTTTTGGTTTGTCTACCATTGTTTGTATGGTTATTCTCTTTCAGGTCGTGACCTCTAGGTCCAGGCTTCACTTTTTAAGAGGTTGTGTTGCCCAATATTTTTGCCTCACAAGTTTGGTTTAGTTAGTATGTTTCAATGGGTAACTCGATGCATTAGGGTATTGAGTGCCAGTTACGCCTCTATTTCGGGGCGTGACAATTACACCATCAATTTTAAGGAGATTCATGTTTTTGTTATAGTTTGAAAAAGTGTGGATATCAAGATAGGGATTTCAACATAATTCCGCTCAAACGTCACTCTCTTCAAGAGATGTATGGATAAAGTATTTTTCCACTTGCTCGATTCAAGTGGAGAAAAGGTAACGAAAAAACATTTTACCTAGTATTTTCATGAATAAAGTGATACTACTTTTCATGAAAAAAATGATATTTGAATTCTTAAAATAGTGGGGGCTCATGAAATGAGGAAAAAAGTCATTATGAAAAAAAATGATTTTTTCATCTTTGAGAAATGCTCTTAAAAAAGAGTATTACAAGTGCATATATTTATTGTGGAATAAATCACATGTTGTTGTTTGACTATAATGAGATGTTTTTTTAGCTCTAACATGAGAGTTATAAATAAATTATAAAAAAATATATTTTTTTCACGCAAATTTACCACTAGACAGTGTCTAGTGGCCTTTTATTAAACATAAAAAATATCAATAGGGATAAGTGCAAGCAAGGGGGTCTAGGGCTTACCTTAATAATCCTAATGAAGTACCTAACGTCTACTACCTAACAAGCATAAAGAAAATAAGAGCTAGAGAGAACTAAATATTTTCTGATCACCACAGAGTTTGTAATACAATCTATGATGATATTACAAATGAGGATGCTTAAATAATGTAAAAATATGCCAATCAAGAAGAAAGTTGAGTTATCAACCTCAAACTTTCTATTACAAACGCATGAATTAAAAAAGATTGATTGCCCATCAAAAGTAACTTGAAGTATTTTCTCTTGTGTTCTTCTTCAAACCTATCCAACAACACTTGATAATTCATACTTTCTTTGTGGATTTATTGGATCTTGTTGAACCTATTGATACAGTCAAATGGTTCTACTTTGCCTGTCGCATCGATAGGTGCCTTGGAACAAACTCCTCAGTCATTTTACCGTCCCAACTATGTTGCCTTCCATGTGTCTTCTTTTTGCTAATTTTGTTGCTTCCACTTATTTGTTTCCTAAGTGATATATCTCTTTCCCTAGCCACTCTATCAAAGCATACGTCTAGCATATCTTCCTCATCTTCATCAAGAGAATCCTCGCCCAAATCAAGCATATTGTCTTCCTCATCTTCATCAAGAGAACCCTCGCCCAAATCAATTGTATTTGACACTAAGGCCCTTGACTCATTCTTCTTTGCAATCACACATTTAGGCACAAATACAGGAGCTTCTGGACTTAATTTGCTATTCAAAGTAGGTGGTGAGACCTGCTTTTCTTGGATCAAATCGTTGTCATTATATGTTAACTTTACTTGCTTTCTAGTAGTCTTCGATAAAGCATCAAAGTTATTCGAACATAATAGGTCTCTTTAGGCATTACTAATATCTTGCCTCTTCTCACTATCATGAAAATTTCCAGTCGCACTCTTTTCACTACATGGAGAATTATTTTGACTAGTCGGGGAAAGGCTCCGATTACTAGTTGAATTTTTGTGTGCAACCAGTGTCTAATTTTAGTTGCATTCTTGGTTTCAACTTGCAAAACATTCTGCCCAGAATTTTCAACATCACATGTATCCATTAGTTTGTGTCCTGAATCCATTATTTTTTTGCCTGAACCAACTCACAACGCATCAACCCCAACTCTTGGCGTTCCCCCTTTATTTTCGGTAGTTGTTTGAACACCAATATTACTTGTAACAACATTCATTGAGTGTGCACGATTTTGCTCAGAAGTGAAAGCAACCAATTGTCGATCTAAAGAAAGAGTTTTACTTTGATCGACATCTACAACCTTTATTTTTTCATTTAGTATTTCTCTCGCATCACCTTGATACTTTCCACTATTGATAGTACCTTTTGAAGCAACTTCAATGGTATCATTAATTTGTTTGTTATTTTGATTTTTTTTTCGAGATCAAACGACAACTATCTTCATCATGACCTTGGTGCTTACAACAATTGCAATACAAAGGTAGATTATCATATACAATCTCCTGAAAAACCTCGATCAACTTACCAAACTTTCCATCCACAAACTGCAATATTATATGATTTGAAATCTTTTCCATTAGATAAAGTACAACCTTGACCCTGGATGTGCTAGGTCTTGACTTGATTTGAGTAGCTTTATCTATAGCTATTGGTTTTCCAACTGCCAATGCTATAGACAGCAGAGGCTTTTTTGCAAACAAATCTGGAGATAAGTTTGGTAAAGAAATCCAAACCACATCTAACGTCGTTTCCTCCTTAGGATTATATCCAATGGACCGTGGAAAAATCCTACATTGGTGCTCCTCTCCAATGTAGAGAAGATAATTAACTGAGTGAGATAAAGCTAGTACATAATCTTCATATTGATCAAATCTCAACAAAATTTGTCTTGGAGCAAGTAAGCCAATTAAACAATTGCCCTTGGTATCAAGATGTTTTGGTAAAATTGACCTTAATACCTTCAAATCTGGCACACCATGGGATAATTTAAACACCACTGCTTGATGCAATCCCTCTGCAATCATAGTCTTGCCTTTCCTCCATTGAAAACGTGATAGTAGGTTCTCCATGAATTATTTCGATTGATTTTGCGATTGATTTTGAGTTAATTAGGACAGATTGTTTAGGATTTATAGTATTGGAATTGAAAAGGCGTATATGGTGGGGCGGGGTGGACAGCCTCAAAAGAAGGTCGTCCAGTGGTCATAGCAGCCATGAGAGCTGCACAGCTGCTGGCTAGGAAGGAAACCCTAGGTCAGCCCTTTTTTTTATTGAGAATATTGGGTAGGTTTAAATAAGTATCTTATAAAAACTATGTTGAGTAGTTATTTAACATGAAATATTTTGGGTGAGAAAAATTTCATTCTTGAAATGAAAAATACCATAAATCATGTGATGGATTTTTTCTTGTCAAGTCACATAATGTTGAAAAAATTGTGAAATGCAATGTTATTGGTTGTGTGAGTCTTGCAACTCCTTTTGATTCAATTGTGAAAATGGTGTGACAAAGAAAGGAGTTTGCTAGCCTAATAAAAAATATGATGTATGTGACTAATTGCACTTTATATGATATTGTGTATAAAGTATAGCAAGTACAAGCATATCAAGTAAATTTACTTGGTACAAATTTGGTGGCTTATTTTATGAAGAAAAAAAATATTATGCTATACTTAAAAAATTTGTTTGTGCAAATGAAAAAACTTGGTGCTATTTGTTGGAGATGAGAAAAGCAAATTGTATTGCTTGAAAACTCTACTATGGAGGTTGAAGTAAAAAATTAAGCTTTAAAAGTAAAAAACTAAGCTTCAACTAGTGAAAAGGTGAAATTGCTTTTACTATATCAAATACTTTATTTTTAGAAATTAATTTTTATAATTTTGATTAATTGTGATAGCACCAATATAATGGTAGAGTACAAAGTCATTAGTATAATGATAAATTCAGACTCATGAGAAGAAAACACAATATTGTGAGATCATATTGATCACCGATATACCATCAATATTAATTGTGTCAAAATAATTTGTGATAATCTTGCAGATTCATGAACTAAGGCCTTAGCAAGATAAAGAGTCTTAAACACATCGAAGGGGATGAAATTGAAACTCATAAATTTTGAGTTATATATGAGGAAACCCAACCCGGGGACTAGAGATCCTATAACCAGGTTTAATGGGACGAACGAATCGTATGATGACTTGTTATGAAATGCACTATTGTTAATTTTATTCAATCCCTATGATGTGAGTGCATTTATCCTATAATTATTTGTGGAGGTTGAGTCTTTGAACTCTTAATGAAAGTCTGTATCTTGTATGAGTGGGGTGTCAAATTATAGGAGCACCCTTGACAGATTTCACCTATGTTAGTGTGAAAGTAGGTCGCTTTCTATGAGAATGAGCTTGTTCTCAAAAATACTTATGAAACCGGGATAGCACAAGGCCATAATGTGCTGGCTAAAAAAGTTTATGTCAACATCTTGATTATTGTGTGTAAGCAGTAATACTTTATTTTTCTTAAGCAATCATAGTTCAAGTCTGAGAGTCTGAGACCACTACTGACTCTGGAGTAAAGGTTATTGTTTTAGGTTCAATGCAGAGCACACCTTCATTATGTATAATCGTCTACCTTCAGCTAAATTGTGAAGAACTCTCTTATCTTAATATTAAAATGAATGGGGGATTGTTGGTGTGACATTTTAATATTAATAAAAATATATTATATGTCACATTATGTATCATGTTATGTCTATTGGTGGACATTACATTTGTGCCTCTTTACTCTCATCAATTGTGGAAGAAAGTGGTCATTAGTTGTTAGTAACTTATGTAACTACCAACTCTTCATTTCACTTATTATTCTATCTTTATGTCTTGTAACTTATGTAACATTTGGACCATTCATTTGGAAAATTTACTACCCACTATCTTCATATTCATTGCAAGGAAGAATTCATCACCTATAAATAGTGTGGTCTTCCTTTGTGTTGGAACAAGAAGAAACAACAAGAGATGTACAAGAAAAGATGGAGTGAAAAAGATGAGTAGTATTGTATTGAGTTTATATTGAGATTAGTGTAGTGAAAGAGAGAGTTGAGACATAGAAAATATTCTAAGTCTTCAACTATATTCACTATACAAAAGAGAGTATTTATATGTTGAAGGAAGGTGTTCTTTTTGTGGAGCTTTGGACTCTTCAACTAATCCGGAGTTGCTTGAGTTGTACAACGTAGTTGGGTTGTTGTATCATGGAGGGGACAAGTCAATAGATATATTGTTGGATCGGTGTAGATTATGTCGCATTGGGCTTGAATCTCCTTAAAGAGAGCGAGATATCCGCGCCTCAGCCTAAAGATTATTTATTCATTTTTATCATTTTATTTTCAACTGTAATTTATATTATTTATGGTATATTACACCATCAGTATCATTAATATTAAAATGATTATTATTAATGCAAAAGATGTAAACTTTTTCCCTTATTTTATGTTTTAAAATTGCAAGATTCATTTAATATTTTTTATTCTATATAGACAAAATTCTTATTATACAGTGAATTACAGTAACATCATGTTTTCGATTGATAAATGATTTTTGGCAATTCTTGAAGTATTTGACTAAAAGTACATGAATAATTTTTGTGCTTCCTTTCTCTATTAAACTTGGGTAGTTGACTATCGAAATTTCAAGTATGATAACATGTTTGCCGATGAAACCAGAAAAAAAGATTCTTGTCATGTTGTACATTTGGACGAGGGAGTCATCGAGGCCGGAGTCAGGTAGAGGCAAAGAGTTCATTCCAATTTCCTTCGACAGAATATTAAAAAACCCTTTTAACTTATTGTTTATATGTTATATTTTGAATCCCCTGATATGTCGTGTAATAATTTTGAACAAGGAATAATGTAGTTTCCTCCAACACCTTTCAAACGTTTAATTTGATTCTAGAGTATGTATACATGTAGGTTTGTTCTTCATTCGAAAAAATAAATCTCTTTTTCAATTAAAAATAAATAAATTCCATGAGCCCTTTATTCCAAAACAAACTTTGTTTATTTTCTTATTATTTGAAATGCAAAGAGATGCAACTTGGTAGTACAATTCGCTTCTAAAATAAATTCAAGCAAACCATTTGATGCAACCAAATGAAGGCCCTCTGTTCCAAAATTAGAATTTCAGAAAAAACACAGTGCATATAAAATGAATTTTTCTCTGACTTCTCAGGTATAGAAAAAATTTCTGAAGTCATGTTGAAGAATTTTGCAGCTTAAAAAATTGATAAAATTGCCTCAACTCTATGGTGCAACTGAAAAATCAATGACCAATGAAGGAAAAAAAAAGATCAGCCCCAAAACCTACTAATGAAACCTTTCTTATCTTTCTTCATACGAGAGTCCAGTGATGGGAACACAATAAGGTTATAGGCCAGGTCCAATACGATGGGATTACGAGGAACTGGTTGGAAGGCAGGTGGAAATGTTTCAATTCGAGGAACAACCTTCATGTTGGCTTCACCAACAGCTGATTCGTATGTATCCAATTTTTCCATGAGAAGTTTCTCCATCTGAAAGAAGTATAAAAACATGGATTGCACAGTTGGGGGATCAGAAGAACACAAATGGAAATGGAAGCAGAAACTAGACAAACTAGAAATGGACGAATACAAAATGAAATGACTAAAAGAAACCCCGGAGTTCTTGGAATACAAGACAGATAGGCAATCGACTGTCATGGAATTAAATGAAAGCGAAGTAGCATGAAAACTTTAAGTTTCTACCACACATCAAATATCAGAAGTTTATCAAGGCAGATTTATTTGTCATACTTGGTAGTTCAAACATTCAGGTGACCCTAATGTGTACCAAACTAAAACTAGAAGAGAATGGGAAAGGTTGTGCTAGCTTATTTAGAACTACCAGAAAACACGTCCAACAGTTGGGAGCATCTACGTAGTACTAAATGGATAAAAAACTGAAATGAACTGTGTAACTGAAACTTCTACTATGGGGGTGGAGGAGAGGAGGGGGAATTTGTGTCAAACACAATGCTGAAGTGCTCAGTGAGAATTATCAATGAAGAAACACCATGCTTACTTGTTCATGTTTGACCTTTTTTGGGGACACAAGCAGAATTATAACACCAGAAGAAATTCCCTAACTGCATTATCATTTCATTGAGTTGAAACCTTTTCCAGTACAAACACTTGAAAAACAATGGAATTTACAACTTCATTTCACAATATGCCTATCAATTGAGGAATCAAGCACACAAAATGCAGTATCCTCTGAAGGACACGAGAAGGAGAACTATTAATGCTTCTGCTAAGATAAGCAAGAGGTCCATCTAATGTTAACTACATTTTGAATTACCAAGAATTCAAACCTCTTCGTTCAAACTTTTTTTTTCAACCCTCACGATTCACGCAGTCGATATTAATTCTTCAGAAGAAATCCAAACTTCCTTTCTTCATGTCATCAAACCCAATCAGAAAAGATCATAGAAGAAGTTGGTTGGAAGTAGTTTAACAATACAGAAAATCTCCATGGGTTTCTTCCTAGTTTCATATAGGAATATGTGGAACTGGTTCCATTTGCACCAAGAACATCAAAGAGAAGGTGAATACAACAACAAATTAGCTAATGGGAATGACTGCAAAAGTATATCAGACATATGGAAGGCCAAATCATACCTTCTTATCAGTTCCATTCAATGAGATATTAGATATCTTTTTCGAGAGATTTTCTGGAGCCTTTTCCTCCTCCATAATTCCTTTGGCATGCTCAGCACAGCTGTTAGATCTGCTCTCGTTATACAGTGTTCTCAGTTCCTTGATCATGACCTGTTACAGATGGAGAGAAAACAATGACAAAAGGAGAAACGGAGAAGAAAATCATTCACACTGATATTACTGATTGAAGTGACATAAGTAGAAAATATAAGAATGCTATAATTATGCATCAGAACTTAATTACTCCCTCCGTCCCATTTTATGTGGCACCCTTTCCTTTTTAGTCCGTCCCAAAAAGAATGTCACCTTACTATAATTGGAAACAATTTAACTTTTAAATTCCTCTTTTACCCTTAATGAAATGATTTACAACCACACAAATATCCAAGAATTGTTTTAGACCACAAGTTTCAAAAGTCTTCTTTTTTTCTTAAACACCGTGCCAAGTCAAACAGTGTCACATAAAATGGGAAGGAGGGAGTACTTATACATTAAGGAGAGTTAGCAGTTGAAGGTCAACATGGATTCTTAAAGCCATAAAATCTAATTTCATGGCATTGTGGTGGTTAGACCGACTATGATATATAGGGTAGTGTGTTGGCCAGTTAATAGCTCTCATGTTCAAAAGATGCAAGTTGCGAAATGAGGATGTTGAGATGGACATATGGACATACTAGAAGAGAGAAGATTAGATGAGGGAAGCGCGGGTAAGATGGTTTGGGCATGTGCACATAAGATGAGCAAATGCCCCCTCTACCCTAAACCCTAGTTCATGCCTATATAAAGGGTAATACATTCCCTTGGAGATGCATCTCGAAAATTCTAGAAAGTCCTGGAATATTCACAAAGATAAGATGTGGCAGAACTCTTCTTGACAACCAAATACTTCAAGAAGATCCACAAAATCCTTTCATGGAGATCAAATAAATCTCAAGGAGGTTTACATCATCCTACATTATAGAAATACGCTAGTAATGGTCCTCGAATCAGTCCTCGAATCATGAAGAAAATTCGAAGAGAAAAATCAAAGGGAGGAACAGAATTGTACCCACATTGTTTATCAATAAAATTATGTTTCTTCATATTTTATTTGTGATTGCAATTTATTTTTTGTCACTTTAAAATTTGTTGCAAACACTATCATATTTGATTTTTTTAGTAACATATAAAAAACAAGTGTAAATATTTAAGTGTATAAAGATACATTACTAGATTTAAAACCATAGAAGTTTCCATCACAGGAAAATGTAATCAACTAAAGTTTAATATTGTAGTAACTGTAGTATTACTATTAAGTTAAAAGAAAAATCTTAAGATAAGATTTAAAGTTCTGAGGAAGTTGGGAAAATTATGAATACATAAAGATACAAATTTGAACATTTCGGAGTAGAACTCTTTTGGAGTTGGGCCTGCATCTAGCACGGGCATCTTCGTACTAGTTCCTCCTTTAAGAAGCAGCTAGGAAGCTCTATCAATGAACATTTAGAGAACATGCACAATCAATTTTTAATATAATAAAAGCAGGTAATTTGACTGATTAAGTGCTTACCTGATCAGCAGCATTTGCGGACTGCAGTTTCATAAGAGCTGCATCAGCTAAAGAACGAGCTCGAAAGTACAAGGCATAAGCTTCTGACCTCTTTCCCGCCGAACTGTAGGACTTTGCTAAGTAGAAGCACCTGGAGGGAAATTGAAATCAAAGCTTTTAATAGATTTCAAACAAGAAAACATTCATCCTAGGACAACGTTACAGATACGGGAAGCTGCAACCCCAGAAACCAAGATCGGTCTAAGATGACTAGCGCTTCACGGGGGAAGAGAAGGAGGAGGGGCAAGAGCACTCAATAACAAGACCTCATCACAGTAAAAAAGCAAAATTATTTTTCAGAACAGGCTTAAAATAAGAGGATCGGTAGGACTCCTAATACCTAGCCAGAAGTTGAAATTAGCGCACCAAACTACAGGTCTACCACATCAAATTGAACAAAATTTTGCACATGAACATATAAGTGCGGAATGAAACTCAGTCTAAGTCGTGAAGTAACTAGCAGGAGGCAAACAGATTAATCCAATGATGTCCTCTATCTAAAATAATGAACATTTTATTATAGTTTAAATAGATACTAGCACAGGAACCACAATTTCAAATTACTCCAAACAGGCAAAGTATAATCTTGCATAGTATCACTGACCCATAATATCATTGATCACCGATTAAGCATTTTGTACATTGAAATGGTACAACTTCCTTATCTAGGACACTAAAAGTTCCAGATCTCCTTTTCATAAATTCACCAATAATATTAGTTTTAGACGGCCACAAGAAATGCTAAAACCATATGAAGATAGTCTTTCACTCTCCTCTTCTCACATAGAAACTTTTTCAACTATCACATGATAAAAGAAAAAATACAACGACAACATACTCAGTATAGTCCCACAAGTGGGAAGGGTAGTGTGTACACAAACCTTACCCCTACCTTGAGAGGTAGAGAGACGGTATCCGATAGACCCTTGGCTCAAAAAAAACCTTTCACTTAATGAAGTAATAATAGCCGAACCTTTCTGCTCGGAAAACCATACTTTTCAGCTCACACTCTTCAGCTAAGGCAACTTCTTCCATTTTTCTATCTCTTCCAGAACTAACTAGATCAGAAAGATCAGCAGTATTCTGCACCAGAGGAAGCAGTTAACAGCGCAGTCCAATAGCCATATGAGTGAGCCTTGTCATATTGCCAATTCTGATCTAAAATGCACTGATTAAGAATGTAATAAAAAAAATAACACTCAATAATTTTACCTGTAACAGTAGATCATACAGCCGAACAAGCTCCTCTGGCTTCGTGACCTTTTCATTTTTATCATCACGGACCTTGTTGAGCTTGCTTTTAGCTATTTTAACTAGCAACTGGTTCCTCTCAATGGTTCGCTGCCCTAAAATTGCACCAACGGCTTTATCCAGTCCACTTAACTCATCCTTCACATTTTCTGAATTAGCAGCCGTAACCTAGAAGAAAAACCATGTGTATAAGATGAACCAATTCAGGACTTTAATTTGATTTATGCAATATATATCAAGATCAACTTGAAATTTCCAAGAGCCAGCTACTATAATGTAATATAAGGAGTAGTCACTCACCAGGTCATTCCGGATGCAGCTCCTGGCTTCGTGATATGCTGCAAATATCTTGTCATATAACACAAGTTTCTTCTCTGCTGGAAGAGAATCAGCAGCTGAACCATGGATATCTTTCTCCAGTTCCTGGGCTGATTGAACGGTACAGTGTATAATATAAGCTTGAAATAAAGCTAAAACCACTTTAAAGGCAGATATGCAAATATGCAATTTGTTGACCAAAACACAAAGTGGTTAAAAGTTACTCCCTCCATTTCAACTTATGGTTAGTGTTCGACTACGAACGAAGTATAAGAAAGAAATTTTTTTTAGATCTTGTGGTCTTATACATGCAATGATATTTTTGTGGTTATAAATGCATGTCATTAAGGGTAAACTGAGAAGTTTAAAGTCAAATTGTTTCCAAGTATAGAAAGGTGTCATTTTTTTGGAACAAACTAATAAGGAAAAAATGTTTACATAAATGGAACAAATGGAGAATTTCACTAGAGATGCAAAAATGAGGAGAAATTTAAAACTAAATTACGAGCCTCTTAAGTTAAAGCCAGTGAAAATTCTCATTTCCCACTCAAGTTTGCAAAAGCAACAATGTTGATGCAAACTTTTTTAGGTATAATACATGCATCCGTGTACTTCATTCTTTGTAAGATAACAAACTTGTTGCATTGTATAACATGGCATTCCTAGTGGACAATTCCTTACAATTTTTGGTTTGCCTCATCTTGTTACATATTTTATACTCTGTTATATTCCTCATCACTGTCGCTGGGACTAGACATGCAAATCTGCAACTGTTAACATCATTAACATTAGAAGACAACTCACAACGGTCATAGAGAGTGCTCTGCAGCATACAAGGATCTCAAGTACAGACATCCAAAAGCTAAGTGGAAAATATCAAGGAATTCCCTAGAAATGCTCTGTTGAATAAAGAACACAAGTATGCAGACCTAAATCTAAAACTAGGTTGAAGGAACAAAATTTGGTTCAAAATAGTAGACTGGAACAATTCCAAACTCAAGAGACAAAAAAATTCCTAATGTTGGAACCTCCAGTAAGTTGACTATTCATGCGTTTTTCAAAGTGCTACCTTTTGCATCAAAGTAAACATACCTTTCAGGATGGACACCCGTGTCTTTGCATTTGAAATTGGAAATCTATTTCCAAGCCAATGAAATTCTGTCATAGATGCAGCCTGCTGAGATCTTGCCTCTGCCATAGCAGCCTGTTAACAAAGAAAAGAGAGTGATAGATCAATTAGGAGCAAATCACCCTCCAAACTCTTTTTTTTTTAAAAAAAAATCTTGAGAAAGACAGCACCCAGAGTACAATGGAAGCACTATCGTACAAAAAAAATAGTGCATGTAAACCATACACTTTTATTTTATCGAGGTAAATTGTAGATACACTTAGAAATGACAGCTCACCTCCAACTTTGCTTTGAAAAGGTCCAGTGCAGGCCCTTCAATTTCACCGATGGAAACGAGTTCAGAAGTTTGTAAGTTAGACTCGCCAATCTTGTGTAAGCAATATCTGATACTAGGTTCTAGTTCCTCAACTCGCTCACGGCACAATACTTGGTTCTCTAGATCTCCATATTTTCCAAGTTCCTCATACACAGCCCTATCCAAATAAGAGATAGTGAGAATTCAGGACCTTGTTGAAACAATAGTATAATTCAAATAAGAGAAGCGGATATGGCAAGCAGAATGAAGAGATTATTCTACAACTTCCTCCGTGGATATTATTTGGAAAAAAACTAGACATTCTGGCCATTATACTGTCAGCAATAGATATGTATACACCTCCATAAAGACTACGGTACCTGGCACTTTTGAAACACTTTAGAGCAACGTCCCAATTTTGATCTTTTTCAAACAATAAACTCCCTTTCATGTATGCAGCATAAGCCTGCAAATTAGGAAACAAGATTGCTGAATCACACTATAAAAGCAAACTCTAGAAGATTTGTGTCAATAATTAAAAACTATATTGAGTTGCTTTAAGCATTGAAACACAAAATGAAACACCACGTCTAGACAACAGCAATGAAAAAAATAATGGCAATGCTAAAAGGATGTGATTAGAAAAGGAATGGAGTAATTGGGGTGTTCAGAGATTCAGATTAATTAACTATTGTCTATGTAAAATATCCACACAAAAAAACTATGTCGACAATTTGCAGATCTGCTAAGTTTGATTCTCTGTTTTTTTCACAAGGTAAATAATTTTACTTATCATACAAAAATCTCCCACATAAAAGTAGTACATTAAAAAGTAGAGAATCAACAACATGATATGATTCTTTACATTTGATTCTCTGTTCTACCACCAACATATACAGGCAAGGTGCCAAAAGGCAAGGTGAAAGGCACTACCAATTATATAAACTTAAAAACAAATTTTACATTGTATTAAGTTCTCATTAAGGAAACAAAGTTGATATACCGGGTCAGGTAAATGATTAGCCACACAAAAGGGCAGATAGATTAATGGAAATAGGCAGCTTTAAAACCGTTTTTTAGAACCGGAATGATAGAAAAGGATCTACATTTTTTCATCGTCTGTGAGAGTAGCTAAATATCACATCTTGACCATAGCCAACATTGATGACTATAGTCGAACAGATTCACTACTGTCCCGTGTACACCACAATTGACTAACAACCTTTCAATGTAGCTAGAAGTGGACCAAGTTTTCTCTCGAGCATTTACACATATAACACCAGCTAATATAGGTATCTTTCTTTTCCTCAGAATTTCAGCAGCAAGTTTGACCCCCTAATTGTCATCCAAATGAAGCTCAAATCTTCGCTTTTATCCTTTCTATCCAAGTAAGTCACTAGGATTAGTTTGTTTTATCCTTCCAAGAGTACAAGCTACTACCTAGACAAGGATACTAACACTTAGGAACTTACTCAATTTATGAAGTCATTAGCAAGTACAAGACAACTCCACTATGTAAGCTTCAAAGCCAGTTCCATCAAGAAATTAAAGATGATTGTGGTAAGTGCGGTCAGTATTTGAGAAATAGTTATACTGTGATGAATCTTCATAATAATATTATTTGTTTGGGTTTTATCCGCTTATAGGTGCACCACAAAGTAAAACTAAAAGTCTAAAATCACAAGGAGAAAAATTGTCTCAAAAGATCTACAATTTATAGAAATCACTGACGACTTAACTAAGAATAAAACAGAATAGAAGCAAAAAATCCATATAGGCAAAAACAACATGAGAGGAAAACCGCGCTAGGCAGACCCCGTGCGACGAGCTAGACCAAGAAAGAATGCAGGGGTTTCGAACCTGATGCCCCCCATTTGGGAGATCCCCTGCTCAACCAAATTGGTCACCCTTGTGAGTGAAGTAAATTCAGTTTTAGCACTGACAAAAGCGAAGTTTGAAAGGTAAATAGAGAAATAAGTCACAGAAGAATCTGTTTCTTCAGTATAATTTGAAGTCATAAGATTAATCAAGCTTATCAACCAAAATCTATATTATGGTTATTCTAAAGGACCCAATGACTTTCCTGCCACCACTACACTTTTATCCATTAGTGGCATGAGTTTCCTTTCCCTGACTTTATGTATTTCAGAAAGATCATCCTAATCAAAAGAAAAATGAACAAAGAGACTTCAAGTAAGCAAGGAAAAAGCATTTTGAGAAGATCAACAACTCAACACCTCTGGCAGCACCTTAGGGGTCGAAATGAACAAAGGTTTGGGATAATGACTAAAATCAAATGCTCGCATGAGCAAACACATTGCCATGTATATGAGAATCATGACACAAGAAAAGCATACCTCCGCTTCTAAAGATGTTCTCGAATCTCCCTTGATGGAACATAATTCCTGGAAAAGACTAGCCCATTTAACCGCCTTTCTCAACCGACCAATCAGATAACTTCTTTGGCGTGCATTTGGTCCATCAGGCAATGTTTTCTTTTCCATAGCATGACTCCAAGCTCTTTCAGCTGTATAGAGAACCAAGTGAAGAAACCTACAACAAGCGTAAATCATTGAGATTGTTAAGCATTAATCAACTTTGTACATTCAAGAGATAACAAAGAATATATGACTCATATTAGGCAGAGTAGATCGTTCATAACTCAATAGACTACAATATCCGCAGAAAGTACAGATCACACTACAAAATGAAGTATAACACTGCTCTCTTTATACTTCTTCAAGGAACTAGATCTTTAACATGTCAACTTTTTAGAAATTAACTCAAGAAATGCACTCAACTGCTCCAAAAAGGGCATCATGATAGCTTGATCAACATCAAACTATTTCACAAATTAGAACTTTAGACTTGCAAACATACAATTGTTGAATAAAATAACCCAATACGGCAGAAACTCATCTACTCCCTCTCTTTTTTCCCTTCTCTGAGACTGACAAACCTTCACTAGGCAATGCCTGCGTGAATTTTCAATTGATCCCTTTTTTAGTATGGTTAGATATATATCATTTTAGTAATAAGTGTAGTCTAGAGGTCAATGAAGTGGGATGAAAAACATGTGAGACTAGGGATTGAAATCTCAATAGAGAAACACTAGGTGATTTCTTTTCAATTGCCTAAATCCGGGTGGATAAAGTTAACAAGTAACTCTACTAGTGGGAGCTAGCAAGTATGCGGTGAAATAGTTTAGTGACGCACAAGCTGGCCCGGACGTCACCATCAGAGGCGGAGCTAGTAAGGGTTCGGGGGTTCATCTGAACCCTTCGGCAGAAAACAACACTATTTATACATGGTTAAAATTATTATTATTATAATTATTATTATTATTATATAGTAGATGTTGAACCCCTTCGCCTTCTTCATGTGTTTATTCTTTGTATTTCGAACCCCCTTAATGAAAATCCTGACTTTGCCACTGGTCACAATAATCTAAAAAACAAAAGAGTGAAATTTTGGACTGAACAAAATTTAGAGAATTCATATAATTGACCCTAATTAGTTTGAGAATGATGGGTAATTTCTGTTGTTGTAATAAGTAAATACAATCTTCAAACACATTACCATATGTTCTGGCATGCTAGGGTCCCCTTACTTAAAAGAATCAAAAATAAGAACCCTTAAATTTTCAACGAATCTATTACTTAAATTATAAACCAAGCAAATACTAGCCATACAAAACATGACGAACAAAATACAAATACACACACCTCACTTCAGCGACCGTAGTTACTGAAATTGAACGTTTAGTGTACTTCAAACGTCCGTGAGTGAACTTGAGCGATTTATACAATCTCCTTAATCGAGCCGTACAATACCTCCTGCAAATTCCAATTTTCCTAAACCTTTAACACCAAAATCACTCAAAACAAATCATACTTAAATCACTTATTCATTGTTTTGAGGAACATGGATGTGTCGGAATAGCACCTGTAACGAGCATAATCACCGAATCGCAATCCATGCTGCATTTGAGCAGATTTTAAAAGCTGTAACACTACAAAATGTACCTAAATTCAGTGAAATCTCCACAATTTTCAATGCAATTGGAAAAAGAAACCATCGGATAAGCCTTTGAGGAGGGAGAGATAAAGTACCATTAACGGAGAACTTAAGGTTACTGATCTGATCAGAAGGAACAGAACTCTGATCCTCAATTTCCATAGCAGTAGTTTCCTTCTGCTTCCCCATTTTCCAGCTAATGGCCGAGCGTTTTCTGATTCAAGTTCTTTTTTTTTTGGTTAAAAAGATGATTACTTTTTAACTACTTAATCGTCATATCCCTTAACACAAATGTTTTCACTTTCTCATTTGACTTATTTTCTGTTTCTTCCAGGGAACGCAACCTAGAAACATCAAATTCGTGCGAAATGAAACTAACAATAACGATAAGCACTATTTTTGAAGTTGCTCAAATAAATTCAGATATGAAGGAATCAGATGGTCAAAGTTTTCAGATCTGTGGTTAAGAGATTGATATGAAGAACAGACAGTTCAAGCAAAATGGAAGATTTAGGAAAACCCTAACTATAATCTCAGCAATGGCAGAATCAATACCTTAGTGATGTTGAGGATGGCCTTTGATTCTCGCCCTTTTTTGTGCACAAACGGAAGAACAAAGAAGACGACAGTAGAAAATGGCGTTAAATTAATAAAAGTTGATAATAAATGTACTCTAAAAAAAATAGTACTAGCTTCTTCTTCTTTTTTGACAAGCTTCTTAAAAAAAATTAAATGTTTGTGTTTCATAAATTGATTTTTACCAAAAAAGAAAAAAAAACATAACAATAAATTAATATTATATCAATTTTTTTTAAAAAAATTATAAAATATAGTAGTAGTAAACTTCATTGAACTTTGAGAGATTATTAATTTAAAAAGAGAAAAAAAAGTATGCCCTTCAATTTTGTTGTTTAGAGGTGATATATCCTTGTTATGAAATGGCTTGGTATATACTATATTGTTAAACAAATTACTCACAAATATATTTTTCTCTAATGGAAATGAAAAATATTAATTTAAAATTATTTTTGATTAAAAAAATAAAATAATTAATGTAGGGTTATATTTGATCCTTCTCGCACGTTTTTTTTACTATTTTTATTCATCAACAATTTGAATTTATTGTTTTGATGATCAAATTTATTCTTTTCACTTATTTTCTTGTAAAATGTATTATAGATGCCCCAAAAATCTTTTTTACAAATATAAAAACTAAATTATAATATAGCCGCAAAAATATAATTTTAAATTTTTCTTACTTATTAATTTGCTTTCATTCACACTTCTTTCTTTTTTCTCTTGATTTTATACTAAATAATAAATAAGAATAAAAACTCAAATGATAATAATCAAAGAAGTTAAAAATTAAGTTATGTGTGAAAAAAGATCAAATATGTGATTTCTTAAAACATTAACAATTAAAAAAACGGGAAAATTACATGATTAAGCAAACATATACTAGTTAATTATGCATTATAGCTATAATTTTAGTTAACTACCACTCGCCACTAACATTCAGTGATAATTATGTGAGGTGGGGTTTTGAATTTGTATGATTCGTACATTTGTATAATTCGAAATTCGTATAATATAATTTGAATAACTTTTGTATAATGTAATTTTGTATCATATAATTTGTATAACTTTTGAAGTTCAGATGTTTGTGTTTGTATAAATTCGTTATTTCGAGTATATACAAAAAATAACTCAATTATACAAACGTACCCGCAAATTATACAAACCCGCGAATTATACAAACGAGGCATCATAAACTGTAGCTATAGCTCGTAAATATGCAAACTATAACTATGAAACATAATTAAGTTTATTATAGTGGCTATTTGCGAAAATTCCCCTTAAACAAATAATTTTAAAAAAAAAACTTTTGTAACGGTATGGTATATGTGACCAGTTTTATAACGGTAAAGGTATATGTGATCCACTTTTGTAACAAGAGATATATAAGTTCTAAATGACAAAATTGAGGGTATATCAAACTCTTTTCCTATAAGAAAAAGGAATTTTCGCATATAGCCACTCAAAAATAGTTTAATTACGCTCCATAGCTATAATTTGCTAATTACGATTCGTAATTACATGTTATAGGGAGGAAAGTGGCGATCGAGATTGGGAGATGGAGAAGAGAGGCGGGCGAGAAAGGGCAGAGAGTGGGAGAGAAGTGAATTGTATATATATATATATAATATATATCGGTTAGATAGTTGTATATATACAACTAATATACATATGTATTTGTATATTTGACAAGTGATATTGGGAGAGGGAGGAGAGAGGCGAACGAGATTGGGAGAGAGATGAGAGAGTCGAGCGAGATTGGAAGAGGGAGGAGAGAGGTGAGCGAGAGAGGGCAATAATTTGTATAATTCGCATCTCGTTTGCATAATTCGCGGGTACGTTTGTATAATTCACGTGTTTTTGTATAATTGAGTAATACAAAGTCTGGAACTATACAAATTTGATAAACCTTGAAATAACGAATTGATACAAACATAAACATATGAACTTTAAATAGTTATACAAATTATATTAGACAAATTATATTATACAAAATCCGAAAACTATACTTTTATACAAACTTTAAAAAGTTATAAAAAAAAAAAGATTGAATGTATATGGTAATAAAACTAAAAAACCAAAGAAAATCATCATCATATACAAATACAAACCACCGTATACAAATACAAATCAAACGAAGAATTGTTAGTTGTGAAATATACAAATGTGGCTAATTATACAAACTCGAAGTCAATCCATATAATTAATGGTTAATATTAATCGCGAGTAATAATTATAGCAAACTATATCTATGATTATTAATTAAGCAGTATAAATTTGCTTAACAACATAGTTTTCCCGAAAAATAAATTAGTAAATTATTTGAATAGTCATTCATATTTGGCAAATTATTTAGTAATATCAGTTTTGTTTCTTTTGGAACCATAATATCAACCAACAATTTTTAATTTCCTTAAAATAAAATGTACTTTCACATAAAAACATTCTTCTTTTTCCTGATAGGATAATAGAAAAGATCTTTTACAAGTACAAAATGATAAACTAGATCTTCTAGACATGTATATACAAAATTTATACTTTATATGCATATTTGATTTAAATTTTCTAAAAAATAATCTGATGGTTCCTCTTTTCTTCGCATTTTTTTTAGCAACTTTCATATATAGCAAACACAAAATTCATATTTGTATGCTATAGCAAAGTTTGCATAATTGCGCTCCATAGCAAACATAAATATGTAAATTTCGCTATACATATACAAAAGAAAGCAATTGTATAATCTGTTTTGGTATACATATACAAAAAGATCAATTGTATAAAGTGAGAGAGGCGAGTGAGCGAGCGAGATCTGGGAGAGTGGTGAGCGAGATCTGGGAGAGGGGAGAGAGGGGAACAAAAATATATGTATATATACAATTTTCACGCATTTTATACATTTGCATTTTTGTATAAAGTGAGAGAGGCGAGTGAGAGAGCGAGATCTGGGAGAGTGGCGAGCGAGATCTGGGAGAG
>JAJOOS010024754.1:0-20803 GCA_029582725.1 Solanum chiquidenum
TTTTTAAAGGTTTTGTTTGAGTTATTTCTTCCATTTTTGTGTTTGTCTGTGTTAACAAAGAACTACAATCCCTAATGTAAAATCCCCCAAATCATGATTCACGTCGTAGCGACGCAATCACACTCCACAGTCCACAGTATCAACGTTGAGCTCCACTGACCTCGACACAAATCAGTTGCAGACTTGCAGCTGTCTACTCGTATACAATTTTTAACTGTTCAGTTTTGTCAGTCTCTTATCAGTCATCTCTGTCAAGGTTCATTGTTGAGGGTTTTGTTTAAGTTAATTATTCTATTTTTGTGTTTGTTTGTGTTTACAAAGAACTACAATTCCTAATGTAAAATCCCCTAAATCACGATTCACGTCGTAGAGACGTGACCACACTCCATTGTCCCTTGTATCAACGTTGAGCTCCACATACCTCAACCTTAATAAATTGAAGAATTACAGTTGTCGACTCATCGACAATTTTTGACTGTTCAGTCTTGTCACTCGCTTATCAGTCATCTTGGTCAAGGTGCGTTGTTAAGAGTTTAATTTGAGTTATTTCTTTCATTTTTGTGTTTGTTTGCGTTAACAAAGAACTAATATCCCTAATGTAAAATCCCCCAAATCACGATTAACGTCGTAGCGATGTGACCACAGTCCACAGTATCATCATTGAGCTCCACAGACCTCGACCTGTATCAGTTGAAGACCTGCAGTTGTTGACTCGTCGACAATTTTGGACTATTCAGTCTTGTCACTCTCTCATTAGTCATCTTTGTCAAGGTGCATTGTTAAGCGTTTTGGTGAATTATTTCTTCCATTTTTGTGTTTGTCTGTGTTAACAAAGAACTACAATCCCTAATGTAAAATCCCCTAAATCATGATTCATGTGTCTACAGTATCAATGTTGAGCTCCACAGACCTCGACCCAAATCAGTTGTAGACCTACAACTGTCGACTCATTGAAATTTTTTTACTGTTCAGTCTTGTCACTCTCTCATCAATCATCTTTGTAAAGGTACGCTGTTAAGGTTTTGTTTGAGCTGTTTGTTCCATTTTTGTATTTGTCTGTGTTAACAAAGAACTACAATCACTAATGTAAAATCCCCCAAATCACGATACACGTTGTAGAGACTCGACCACACTCCACAATCCACAACATCAATATTGAGCTCCACAGACCTCGACCCAAATCAGTTGCATAAATGCAGCTATCGACTCATCTACAAATTTCAACTGTTCAGTCTTGTCACTCTCTCATCTATCATCTTTGTCGAGGTGCGTTGTTAAGGGTTTTGTTTGAGTTATTTCTTCCATTTTTGTATTTGTCTGTGTTAACAAAGAACTACAATCCCTAATGTAAAATCCCTCAAATCAAGATTAATGTTGTAGCGACCCAACCATACTCCATAGTCCACAGTATCAACGTTGAGCTCCACAGACCTCGACCCAAATAAGTTACAGACCTACACTGTCGACTCGTGGACAATTTTTTACTGTTTAATCTTGTCACTCTCTCATTTGTCATTTTTGTCAAGGTGCGTTGTTAAGGGTTTTGTTTGGGTTATTTCTTCAATTTTGTGTTTGTCTGTGTTAACAAAGATTTACAATCTCTAATGTAAAATCCCCCAAATCACGATTCACGTTGTAGCGACGCGACCACACTCCAAAGTCCACAGTATCAACGTTGAGCTCCAAAGACCTCGACCCAAATTAGTTGCAGACTTGCAGCAGTCGACTCGTAGACAATTTTAAATTGTTCAATTTTGTCACTCTCTCATCAGTTATCTTTGTCAAGATGCGTTGTAAAGGGTTTTGTTTCAGTTATTTCTTCCATGTTCGTGTTTGTTTGCGTTAACAAAGAACTACAATCCGTAATATAAAACCCCTCAAATCACGATTCACGTCGTAGCGACGTGACCACACTTTACAGTCCTTTGTATATATGTTGAGCTCCACAGACATCAACTTAAATCAGTTGTAGACCTGTAGTTGTCCACACGTTGACAATTTTCGACTGTTTAGTCTTGTCCCTCTCTCATCAATCATCTTTGTCAAGGAGCGTTGTTAAGGGTTTGGTTTGAGTTATTTCTTTCATTTTTGCGTTTGTTTGTGTTAACAAAGAACTACAATCCCTAATGTAAAATCCCCCAAATCACGATTCACGTCGTAGCGATGCGACCACACTTCATAGTCCACAGGATCAATGTTGAGGTCCAAAGATCTAGACCCAAATCAATTGAAGACTTGAAACAGTCGACGCTCAAAAAATTTCGACTGTTCAATCTTGTCACTCTCTCATTAGTCTTCTTTGTCAAGGTGCGTTTTTAAGGGTTTAGTTTGACTTATTTCTTTCATTTTTGTGTTTTTCTTTGTTAACAAAGAACTACAATCCCTAATGTAAAATCTCCCAAATCACGATTCATATCGTAGCGACACGACCACTCTCCACAGTCCACAGTATAACCGTTGAGCTCCACAGACCTCGACCCAAATCAGTTGCAGACTTGCAGCTGTCGACTCGTCGACAATTTTCGACTCTTCAGTTTTGTCACTCTCTCATCAGTCATCTTTGTCAAGGTGCACTGTTAAGTGTTTTGTTTAACTTTTTTCTTCTATTTTTGTATTTGTTTGTGTTTACAAAGAACTACAATCCCTAATGTAAAATCCCCAAAATCCCGATTCACGTCGTAGCGACCTGACCATACTCCGCAGTCCTTGTATCAACGTTGAGCTCCACAGAACTCGACCTTAATCAGTTGAAGACTTGCAGTTGTCGACTAGTCGATAATTTTTTACTGTTCAGTTTTTTCACTCTCTCATCAGTCATCTTTGTCAAGGTGCGTTGTTAAGAGTTTGGTTTGAGTTATTTCTTTCATTTTTGTGTTTGTTTGTGCTAACAAAGAACTACAATCCCTAATGTAAAATCCCCTAAATCACGATTCACATCGTAGTGACGCGACCACACTCCATAGTCCACAGTATCATCATTGAGCTCCACAGACCTCGACCCAAATCAGTTTAAGACTTGCAGATGTTGACTCCTCAACAATTATCGACTATTCAGTCCTGTCACTCTCTCATCAATCATCTTTGTCAAGGTGCGTTGTTAAGGGTTTTGTTTGAGCTATTTCTTCCATTTTTGTGTTTGTTTGTGTTAACAAAGAACTACAATCCCTAATGTAAAATCTTCCTAATCATGATTCACGTCGCAGCGACGCGACCACACTCCACAGTCCACTGTAACAACGTTGAGCTCCACAGACCTCGACCCAAATCAGTTGCATACTTACAGCAGTCGACTCATCGACAATTTCAACTATTCAGTTTTGTCACTCTCTCATCAGTCATCTTTGTCAAGGTGCATTGCAAAGGGTTTTGTTTAAGTTATTTCTTTCATTTTTATGTTTGTCTGTGTTAACAAAGAAATACAATCCCTAATGTAAAATCTCCCAAATCACAATTCACGTCGTAGTGACGCGACCACATTCTACAGTCCTTTGTATCAACGTTGAGCTCCACAGACCTCGACCCAAATCAGTTGTAAACTTGCAGTTGTCGACTTATCGACAATTTTCGACTGTTCAATCTTATCACTCTTTCGTCTGTTATCTTTGTCAAGGTGTGTTGTTAAGGGTTTGGATTGAGTTATTTTTTTCATTTTTATGTTTGTTTGTATTAACAAAGAACTACAATCCCTAATGTATAATCCCCCAAATCATGATTAACGTCGTAGCGACGCATCCACAGTCCACAGTATCAGCGTTGAGCTCCACAGACCTCTACCCAAATCAGCTGAAGACTTGCAGTTGTCGACTCGTCGATAATTTTTTATCGGTAGTCTTGTCTCTTTCTCATCAGTCATCATTGTCAAGGTGCGTTATTAAAGGTTTTGTTTGAGTTATTTCTTCTATTTTTATGTTTGTCTGTGTTAACAAAGAACTATAATCCCTAATGTAAAATCACCCAAATCATGATTCACGTCGTAGAGACGCGACACACTCCACATACTACAGTATCAACGTTAAGCTCCACAGACCTCGACCTAAATCAGTTGCAGACTTGCAGCTGTCTACTCGTCTACAATTTTTGACTGTTTAGTCTTGTCATTCTCTCATTAGTCACTTTGTCAAGGTGTGTTGTTAAGCGTTTTGTTTTAGTTATTTCTTCTATTTTTGTGTTTGTCTGTGTTAATAAAGTACTACAATCCCTAATGTAAAATCTCCCAAATCACGATTCACATCGTAGCGACGCGACCACACTCCACAGTCCAAAGTTTCAACATTGAGCTCCACAAACCTCGACCCAAATCAGTTGCAGACTTGCAGCTGTCGACTCAATGACAATTTTTGAATGTTTAGTTTTTTCACTCTCTCATCAGTCATCTATGTCAAGGTGCATTGTTAAGGGTTTTGTTTGAGTTATTTCTTGCATTTTTGTGTTTGTCTGTGTTAACAAAGAACTACAATCCCTAATGTTAAATCCCTCAAATCACGATTCACGTCGTAGCGATGCGACCACACTCCACAGTCCACAATATCAATGTTGAGCTCCACAAACCTCGACTCAAATCAGTTGTCGACTCATCGACAATTTTCGACTGTTTAGTCTTGTCACTCTTTCATCAGTAATCTTTGTCAAGGTGTGTGTTTAAGGGTTTTGTTTGAGTTATTTCTTCCATTTTTGAGTTTGTCTGTGTTAACAATGAACTACAATCCCTAATGTAAAATCCCCCAAATCACGATTCACGTCGTAAGGAATTTAGAGATGAAGAGAAGAGATCTCAGAATGGACAATATTTCGTTGGCTTTAGCGTAAAATAATAGTCAAATCATTGATGGTGAGCGTTAGATATATGAAAATTGGAATTAATTTTATGCGAGAGTTAATCTAATATCCTATTTAGTATGATATTATATATGATCCACTAACTATAAATTGATCCATATTCTTCTTTTTAAAAAAAAATTAATCAAATATATTACTAATAACTGAGCATATAAATATGTGTTTAAAGCTTCAGGATAAAAAATAATAATAATCAAAACCAAAAAAACACAAAAATAAAATTATTAGGAATATTTTTAAAGTTGATAGAATCTAAAATAGGTTAAGAATCTTACATTTCAAAATCATTGCAATTACAAATATATATACACATAAAAAGAAATTCTCAAAATTATTTATATTTAGCCTACAAAATAAAAAAATTAAGTATTAAAATCAATAAAAATGGACACCTTAAATTTGTCACTTCTTCTGATGGTGATAGAATATGATTACTTTATGAAAAGAGAAAGGAAGAGTATCTCATGATTCTTCAAATGTTGATATAAGAAGAAAAGTCATGTAACAAATGTTCTCTTCAAAAGAAAAAAAATTAAAGGATGTTGCACTATAATGTTTTCTACAACAAAATTTGTATTGAGAAAAAAAATTAAATCATACTGATTGAAAAACTTATATAAAAACTGATGAGTGATAAAAAGAATTATTTAAAGAAAGAATCAATTTAATTATTAAATTAGGAAAAGTATAAGGAGAAATATATGCTGTCAATTATCATTTGAAAGGATCCTAAATTAATTCTCACATTATTACTTTCCATTTTTATTCTTCTTCCGTTCTTTTTTAATTTTTTTCTTTAATTCTTTTGTTTCATTTTTCCTTATATATCTTTAATTAATGTTTGTTTTATTTTTTATTTTGATTTGAAAGGATTCTAAATTAGTGCTCACATTATTTCTTTCAATTTTTTATTCCTCTAATTTCGTTTTCTTGTAAATTTTATTATTTAATTATTTTTCTGTTCTTTTCCTTATTTACCACCTTTAATTAATGTTTGTTATCTTTAATTATACTTTATATTCCTAGAAATAATGAATATATATATTATTCTTCCATTCTTTTTTTAATTTTTTTCTTTAATTTTTTTGTTTCATTTTTCCTTATGTATCTTTAATTAATGTTTTTTTATTGTGATTTGAAAGGATCCTAAATTAATGCTCACATTATTTCTTTCAATTTTTTATTCTTCTCATTCCGTTTTTTGTAAATTTTATCATTTAATTTTTTTCCATTTTTTTATTATGTACCACCTTTAATTAATGTTTTTTTTTATCTTTAATTATACTTTATATTCTTAGAAATAATGGATCTATATATATATTAATTTTCTTGACATTTTTTAAATTTTAAAGACTAAAAGACAAAAATATCAAAGGTAACCAAGACAAAAATATCAAAGGTAACCATATTTAATTTTGTTCATCAACAATCATATTAATTTTCTTACTTCCTTACCTTAATATGATAATTAATGCCATTTATATCATTTCCTAAAATCATTTCTTTTTTTTAAAAAAAATTACTTTCTTTTATTTGTTTATTACAAGAAATTAGTTATTATAATCTTTGTAACAAATATATTAATATTTATTAATGTAATTCAATTTTATATTTTATAAATAAATTAAATCATCTCTTCTGCCCAAGATCTATACGATTATTTTATTTTTTTATATAATTGCTCAAAAATTTGTCTTGGAAGTTATCTATTTTGCATTTTTCCAAATTTTAAATCATTTCATCATTAATTCTATTAATTTTTTCCCTTAATCTTATCATTAATGCTATTAATTTTTTCCTTAAATTACTTTTTTTCCTTCTTTGTTCTTTTTACTTTCTTTTCTTTATTATTTTAAAATATTAGTTATTGGTATATAGGTTTTTGAGTATTTTTTTGTACTTCTATAAAAGAAAATTTTGAATTATGCCTAATTTAAAGAAAATAATTAATTAGGTGAATTCTTATTGAAATGGAAAACAAGATCTATTTTTTTTCTCTTCTTAGATTACTTTAGGTTAACAATTTTAGTTTTTTTTTTAAAATGAAATTATAAATTTCAAATTATTAGAAGTAGAATTTTCAATAAATAATGTATTCACAATTTCCTTATATGCGTGAAATTGATTAAAATTCGTGAATACTTATATATTGTCTATTTGGTTCTTCGATTAACTTTTAAATAATAGTTAATTACTTCATGTATAAATGATTTCGTGTTTGAATTAAAGTTAATTGGAAATGGACATGATATTGTATTAAAATCTTAATTTGGTAATTCGATTTTTAAAAATGTTACATTATTGTATCAAATTTTTTTAAAAAAAATCATTGATCGTTTTCTCTGATGTCAACTTAATGTGAAGATATTATTTCTTTTCTTAATTATTTTATTTAAGAGGAAACACAAATTTTGGCTCTAATCAAAATATAATTTGCCTTTTTATTTCTACTTAATTTATAAAAAAAATCATTTTAAATTACAGTTATACCGCGCGAAGCGCGGATAAGTTTTTTAGTTATATATAAAATAAAATACACCTCAATTGTTTCTTTTTCCGTATGGGTGATATTTCAAGTAGGAAAAGAGAACAATTGGTAGCTTAGTTGTATCTTGATGAAAATAGTTGATGTGTTTTGATCAGGTAAGAAACTTACAGCCGATAACTCATATATGAAACTCAAAAAATTAGGATAGGGTGCAAATTTTTACTTTATTTCATCTTTTTGAAAATTTGTTGTTCCAAAGATAATTAGTATAATAAAAATTAAGTAGTAAACAGAGTAATTGCATGCAACTTAGTCAGTGCACGTTTTTTTGGGGAAAGCGCGTGGTTGAAAAGTGGTTAGCCAAACTTAAATTAAACTTAGCATAAATATATAAATACATATAAATTTGCACCACTTAAGAGAATGCAATTAAGAAAAAAAATTAAAAAAATAATATATGATAAAAATAGGAACAATTAAGAAAAAATATCAAAATTTGAGAAAAAAAAGATAAATATTATTCTTGGCTTAAGAAGCATGTCAAATCTTTTCTCCTAAGTCTAGCTTTATTATACATATGGATTGAAAAAAACTAGATCAATTATCTAGCGTTTGGCCATAGATTTTAAAATATTTTTAGCAAGTCATTTTCGGGTGAAGTTTTACCATGTTTGGCCATATATTTTGGGAAAATTATTTGACTTTTTAAAAGAAATATGAGTTATACTCACAAATTCTAAAAATTATTTAAAATACCCATAAGTTTGTATTGTCATTTTATAACATATTCCATAAAAAGTTAATGACGACGAACACAATTAATATGAATCTGAAAAAAGAGGAAGAAAACAAAAGCAAAACACCATTGATTTATATGCGAAAAACTACTTCTACTATATGTGATTGGAAGTGAATTTGGGGAGCAAGCTCCGGATAAAAGTTGTGCAAAATATGTATATGATTGTATAAATTTTGTACTACGAACTAGGACTGAAATTTAAGTCAAAAACTATAAATGATGGTTATTTAAATTTAAAAAATTGCCTCATTCACCTCACACGCCTCCTTCTTTCTCCCTACCGATAATGTGTCCACCGCTGTTTACTCGGTGAGGATCCATCATTCTTCTTCCCGAGTTTTCACTTAGGTTTGCTGTTGTTGAAGAACTTTGAAATTTCGCCAAAAAAATTAGTACTTCACGCGTTTCGTCAGTTTGATTAATTTTTTAAGCTAAAATGGATTACATCAACTCAATATTTCAAAAATTACAATTTAGGTATTCAAAAACTATACAAAAATTTGCAACTCTGTCGCATAGATTTAAAAAGTACATTTTTAATAGGGCCAATCTGATTTAGTGGATTCATAGAGCTGAACTGAGATGAAATGGCCAATTTTGATTTAGAGGATTCAGAGCTGATATTAATAAATATCAAATTTTGTATAGAATATATTGTAATTCTTACCAAATTTGGAGAGTAGTTTTCTAAAATTAGTTGACTTAACTATGGTTATGATATTTGTTAATGTAATATAATTTTGACCTTTAAACTTTAAATATGACACATGTCTCTAATCTAGACGTGCACTTGACGAAATTGAGGGAAGGGGTAATGGAGGGGAGCCAGATCCGTAGTTTAGTAAATCTATTACATTGTGTATCTAGCTGGCAAACATGTTCCATAATTAACATTTTAGTTGTTTTCATCTGCTAGGACGCCGATGTTATGTGGTTCAGAGATCCATTTCCTCACTTTTACAAGGATGCGACTTTTAGATAGCATGTGATCATTTCTCAGGCAAACCAGAGGATGTGGAGAATAGACCTAATGGTGGTTTCAATCATGTGAGGTCGAGTAACAGATCAATTGAATTTTATAAGTATTGGTATTCGTCAGGAGAGAAGTATCTAGGTTTGCATGATCAAGAACGATTCTTTCATTAGGGATATTGATCTCAAGATGAGATTCTTGGACACTGCATACTTTGGTGGATTTTGTGAACCAAGCAAAAATTTGAGTGAAGTATGTACAATGCATGCTAATTGCTGTTTTGGGCTGGAAAGAAAACTTCACGATCTCAGAATCCTTCTTCAAGACTGGAGAAAATTCTTGTCATTACCACCAGCACAAAAGATATCATCAGCGTTATCATGGCGAGTTCCTCAAAACTGCAGGTAAGATTTCCATCAGTCATTATTTTCTAGATTTCATGTCACTGAAATCCTATTTGAAGTTAATATACTAACAACACCAACCTCTTTACATTCAAACACACAACTTCATGAAATATTCAAACATAACATGTTTCTCCAAATATAACTGATTCATAGTGTTGTAATAGAAATACAATATTCATTTTTGCCTTGTTTAACACTCATCAATTGGCATAGTCTGGCCCCTTCACTGCCCATAATCCACCATTTCCCATCCTTTCTCCCTTGTCTCCCAAACTCATTAGGCTAATTGGTTCCTAACTCCCTTTTTTTTGTGGTTACGATCCCAGTCCCTCTATTGTTTTCCCGTTTCACTGTTCTTCCTTTTTGTTCCCATTATTCCTCCTACCACGTTCTCGACCTCTTGTATCCTCTGCAGGTTAACCATGCACATGTGTTTGTTCATTCTAAATTCCTATTACTAGTTGTCAAGGGGGATGCAGTCCTTTTGTTCGATAATGTAAAATGGTTACGAACATTTTGACTTGTTATTTTTTCTATATTTGACATACTTTTCGTATGTTTTTGGCAGTCTTGATTCCCTCCGCCACCAGTGAATAGATTTGCTGAGCAGACGTAAAAGATAGGTTGAAATTTTGTAACTTTAGTTGCTTTTGCTGTTTTAGAAATTAGAAGTAATTTAAAGGTAAAGAAAAAATTTCTTTTCCCACTCATATCGGCATTTTAGTTTTGAAATGCAGAAGAGGAAGTGAAGGAACCTCGGATGTTGAAGGAGTCTTAGTAGGATGTAGGGGTGAACAAAACCAAATTGAAGATCGAATCAAATAGTAAATTGAGTCAAATTAGGAAAAAAAAATTGACTAGTGGTTTGGTTTGACTTGGTTAGATATTGAAAGAAAAGCGACTGTAATTGGGTTGGGTTGGTTGGTTTTAACTAAAAAAAATCAACTCGAGATTAAACCAATCCGACATTATATATATATATATATATATATATATATATACTAGTTTCACGGCACGTGCGTATCGTATATATAGTATACAATGTTGTAAAATATAATTAATATTACTAAATTAAAGCTTTTTAGTAAATAATTGTAATTGAAAGAAATAGGACAAGTTTTTTATAAATGATTAATACAAATTGTCATAGAGTTACTTATATTTTGAGATCAAAATGACCAGATATCATTAAAACATTTCAAAATACATTCAAAGATTAAATGTGGGGAGAAAGTGACATTTCTTTAGTAGTATTTTTACTTCAATCAATTTTGTAAGCAAATCTAACCAACAAAATTAAAAAAAAATATCAATACAAAAAATGTCACCAATAGCATTTCCTCTTGAGGTTACGAACATAAATGATGGACACCATTTAAGTACATTTTTTCTGTTAAATGTTCATACTTGAAATTTAGTATATGCATGACACTAATAAGGATTACCATAAATATTTCAATAATTTATTTTTATACGCAATCTATGTTTTGCAAAATATTATTACTCAATTAATATTTGAGTAAGACTATCATAGAGAGGTAATTTTATAACAACAAAAAAAGGTACTTTGTTGTTATTACGAATGATGGTTAAATAGAGGTTTGAGTGTATGTCAAATATTTAGCTTGACCAACTCTTTATTTTAGTATATATTTATTTGTAGCATAATTTAATTATAATATATGAACAACATCATCTTTGGTGAAAAAAAATTCATTTCTTTAAGTTTCTACCTTATCTTTGTAGAATTGTAGTCTTCTCCTTGTTTCTGCCACATACATATCATATAGTTATTGTCTAATGAAAGTATCTAGTATTTTATAGAAGATGTATTGTGATAAAAAAATATTAAACTTTTTTCAATAATAAAAGCTATAATAGATGAATAAAAGTCGGTATTATTTATAGAATCTTTAATTTCATTCAAGATTATTTTATGACATAACATTTTCTCAAACTAAAATGAACACAAAATAACATGAAATTCATACTTAAAAATTTTATACTCAATATAAATATAAAAAAGAAAAAAATATATGGAACAATACATAACCAATGAAGAAGGAAGACGAAAATATATGTTCATGCTATATTCACTATAGTGTTCCATTTGGTTGAAATCTCTTGCCACCAACACTTTACTTGATCCTTTCATTTTTACTTACATATCTATTAAAAATAATTATTATCATGACTATACTATCATATTATAAGTAAAAGTGAAAATCAATTTTTAAAATAGTAGATTTAACATCAAAACTAATAATTTAGTGGACTACATTGATACCCGTTGATTTAGAAAAATTAAAAAGAAACTCCTTCGTGAGGGTAAGAATAAAAAATGAAAAAACAAAGAAGAAGTATCTTACCCAAATCATGTGACTTTTTTTTCATCTTTGTTTATTATTATTGTCTTTTCCACAACTTTTCATCACTGTTAACTCATAAAAATCGTAAGAAAAAATATGAGTGTGAATTGTTGAATGATTTGCTACAATTTGTTCACCAACTCTTTCTTATGTGATACCTCGAATTTTGTTGAATTTTGAACTTAATCAACTGTTGCAAATAACCCTTGAAACTTTTTAAGAAGACGAAGAGTACAAAACTTTTTTAAAAAAAATTGTAGTTTAAAAGTGAGAGGAAACTCCTCTATTTATAGCTAACAAACATTAGTATGAATAGGTGATAATTGTGCCTTATCAGAAAAGTTACAACCTTACGAAAAAGTCACTGCTCATCGAAAAAGTCACAACACTTTGAAAAACTCACAACTCATCAAAAAAGGCACAATCCTTTGGAAAAGTCATAACCCTTTTTAAAAATCACAACCCTTCGAAAGTCACAACTCATCGAAAATGTCACAACCCATCAAAAAGTTGCAAACCTTTTGAAAAGTCACAACTCTTTGAAAAAATCACAACTGTTTAATGTGAAAAGGTATCTATTTTTAATATAATACAAATAATTAAATTAATAAATAAAATAAATTGAGTATTTTTAATTAGGGGTATTATAGTAATTCAACAATTCAAGTTTGTGAGTTCATGCTTATAAGGTATTATAGATAGATATATTTTAAAATTTATTTTATACACAAAGTATTTACTTTGATATAATTTATAAATATTTCTTATATTTTTCATAGGTTTTATCTTTTAACATATTATTTCATGTTTGAGATTTAGAATGTTGAATGGTCAAATAAAGATTGTAATCTATAGATACAATTAGAAACTCTAATAAAGCTCAAACCAAAATCAAATCAATACTAATGCTAACAAAAAATCAATTTATTCGATGTTTGATATCTACATTAGAATCTGACTAGCTCAGATTTGCACCATATCACATGAGAAACAACTCGCTATCAAAAACTTTTTCCTACCAAAGCCACAAGTAATATTAAACTTTGAAAGCCTAAGTTATATAACCAATTTCAAGTAAAAGATCTTAGAATAGAATATACATTCTTTCATTTTCAAAATCATCAACGAAGAGCTCTCTAAATGCGAAAAAAAAAAGCATTCAAATAGTTGATCTACCACCATCTCGCCTAGAGTTGACAATGGGGTGGTGCGGGTGGGTTGAGCTTAACCTGCAAATTTTTTAATCCATTCCGCCTTGCAGAACAACTTTTTTTATTTTCAACCGGCCTCACATAATTTTTTAATATTTTCTTTTTCTAGTTAAGTTTGATACTTAAAAATAAAATTCATAAAATAAATTCATTTTTCATTAAGTTGTAACTCATTTAATAGATAATAACTTAAAAATTTATAATTTAGAGGTCAATCGAGAAGCATGTATATTTTTAATCGAACCATTTTTATTTACCGTCTTGAATATTTTAGTAGCCTTAAAGAAATAATGTTAATAAATAACTCTCATAGCTAGTAGGCCTGGGCATAATATGGTTCAAACCGAAAAAATGACCAAATCAATTTTCATAATTCCAATTTCGATTTTTTCGATCGATTTCAATTTTAAATTGGTTAATTAAAAAACCAAAATTATTTATATAAATACATTAATTAAAATAGGCTCCCTTATTCATTCAATTAAAGAGAAATCAATTGGCACAGTGTAACTAAAACCCCTAATGTAAAATCCCCCAAATCACAACAACACTCCACAGTAGAGCTCAACCAAGTATCACCATTGTAGACTTGCAGCTCTCCTCTGGTCGACTGTTCAGTCTCTCATCAGTCATTTTTGTCAAGGTGCGTTGTTTGGGTTTTGCTTGAGTTATTTCTTTCATATTTGTGTTTGTCTATGTTAATCAAAATTCACAGTGTTTGATTTGATATCTGCTTTCAGTGGAAATGTTGTGGGTTGACAAGTACCGCCCTAAAACATTAGACAAAGATATTGTACACCAGGATGTTGCTCAAAATCTTCGTAAACTGGTAAAATATCTCTCCCACACCAGGATGTTAATTCTTTCATACTCAACTCAACTCATCGCCCTTATTACTATTATTATTAGGTCTCAGAGGGAGATTGTCCTCATCTCCTCTTTTAGGGCCCTTCCGGTTCAGGAAAGAAAACTCTCATTATGTCACTTCTTAGACAGATTTTTGGTCCAAGTGTTGACAAGGCAACTCTTTAATTCATACCAACATGGGTTGTGGTGCACTGGTGAGAGTGATTCACCATTTACCAGAGGTCTCGGGTTCGAGCCCTGGGTATGGAGAAAATCATGTTAGGAGCGCCAGCCCCGAATGGGCCCTGCAGAGTGCGATCTGAATTTAGTCGGAGCTCCAATGTGGGCTGTGGACACCGGGTGGGAAATAAAAAAAAAACTCTTTAATTCATTATTATTTTTCTCTCTCTTCATTATTATATTATTATTTCTTATTTCATTTATATTTTCTTATTTCATAAAACAAATTCTTTCTAAAACATTCACCATATATAATTCATATTATTTCCTTTTATAATCGTTTAATATAAAATTATTTTGTACCATAATTTTTTAAATAATAAATTGCTAGAAAATATTATACATTATACATAATAATGGATAATACAAATAAAAGTGATATCATTAATGAAATACAATTAAATAAACATTACATAATTGAAAAAATTAGTTTAAATTCTACATAAATATTCAACTTTCAAGATCACTACGGTGCTCCCATAAATGCTCTATTAATGCATTACATAGTTCAAAATGAGCTTCTTTGTTCTTTATTTTTTTATATTGAGCTAGAAATTGATAATTTTCATCTATTGTCATTTCTACGGTCGGAGTTGGACCTTCCAGCGCATGAAGATCACGCTCATCCTCAATTATCATGTTGTGCATTATAATACATGAAGTTAATATATCATGTAGCACTTCTTTTTAAAATTACTATGTATTTTATATTTCAATTTTCATGTATGTCAATTACTACTTTGTTGAATGTTTATTATTTTCGGTTATTTTTAAGTACATTGCATTATTTGTTTAAAATTTATATGTTTGCATTTTTATTTTTTGTGAAGGTTAATTGTAATTTATAGTAGAATTAACATAAATTTAATATTTTTAAAAAAGTCATATATAGAAAAATTAATTTATAAAAAAGCTAAATTTTATATCTAAAATTAATATTATAAAAATGTTACATAAAAAATAATTGAATATACAAGAGATTTAATTAAAACATACAATTTATATAATGTTTAATTAAAAGTTTGTATAATGAAATAATATTAAAATATTTAAAAAATGAATTGGTGTGATGAATAGTGTTACACCAAAATTCACACACTAAATTTGGTGTGGGTTGGAGATCAAAACACCAAATATAGGATTTGGTGTAAAATTTGGTGTTGGGTTAGAGATGGTCTTAAGGGGGATTTTTTAGACACTGATTTTGTTACCTAAAACAGAGGGAGTTTTCATAAAAAGAAAATAGACTTAGAGATCGAAAAATTTCTAGGAATAGCTACAAGACATACACTGAGAGCTCAAAAAGCAAGTGATTTTCCCGTTCGGATTCGTTGGAGTTCGACAGAGCTTTTCGGAATTCCCGAAGCTCATTTTGTGGTGAAGGCGGAATAGCTTCTCTACTCCTCGTCCCAATCGCTGCACTTAAAAGGGTAATCCTCCATTTCCATTTTTATTTATTTTTGTTTTCTGTAGGTTCTTTTATGTTGTAGATTAGATGTTAGTTTCATATGCTTATTTTTTTTTTTTTAATTTCTTCACATTCCAGTCTTGCCTAACTTGGAGTTCTAGTAGAGTAATGTTTGTCATTTATTTTGAGTTATCAGTTGTTGCTATGAATGGATTGAAACCAGAATTTAAAATGGGCTCTTGATTATTCCTTCTTTGCTTTGTTAATCAGTAGAATAGCTTATTTGTCTCGGTAATATTTTTCAATGCTTAGAGTGTCTAACACATGAGAATTTGGAAAATTTTATATAAAGGTTAGTAATAATAGTAAGTCTCTTATATATGATTGTTAACATTTTATCTATGAAGGCATTTAGGATGCAAACTTTTCCAGTTTAAATAATAGATTTGTATAAGGGAAAAGAGTTTGATATACCTCTCAACTTTATCATTTAGGGCATGTTTGGAAGGACACCCTGGTAATTGGATTTGGTGTAATTGGATGTAATTACATTGTCTGTCCTGTTTGGTTGGGCATGTAATTACTTGGTCAGCAGGTAATTAGTGTAATTGGCGGGGGTAATTACACTCTACAATTCACATGCAGAGGTTGTGAATTGCTAATTACAAGGTGTAATTACCAGCTGATTACTTTTTAATTTCTTTTTCTATTTTTATTTTTTTTACTTCTATTATTTTAAGTTCTTTTTTTATTTTTATTATTCTAAAAATTTGTAAAAGTTTATTTTTTAATTTTTATTATTATATTTCATTTTCTTCTTGTTCTCAACCTTACTTTGCGTGATTCTATGCAATTTTTTCGTATTATCTATTTCTTTATGCCATGCTTATTTTCTCATTAGCATAGTTTTATTAGTATTCTAATTTTTAAATTAAAATAGAATTTATTGCAAAGTAAAGTTATAGACTTACGTTTTCTTTTTTAAGAAAAAAATAAAAATAAATTATATTTATGCATGCTATGTTGAAATTTGCTATAAGAGTATTATGTTAACTTTTTTTGTTTTGAATGTATAACTTATGTTATATTTTCAGTTTCATTTGTTTTAGTAATATTGAATTCACAATGCACATCATTTTTTAATTAGACTTGATAGAGTATATTTTTGTCAAACATTTAATAATTTATGACATTTTATTTATATATTAATCTTTTTATCAAACATGCATTTCACGATGTTCGTAGAAGCTTCATACTTTTAGTGTTTACGATCAATTCAATTGAAATGTATTAATTTGAAAAAATATAAATCAATTATTTTTTCATAATATTAGTTAAAGAAAATATGTTTATTAATTAATATATTTTCAAAAAAGAATATATATCTTAAATATTTAATTTAATGTCATTTATAAAGTTTCTTATTGGTCTAGTATAAATTTTAAATAATTAATTTTTATTTTAAAAATTTAATATAATTTTATGATTGCAATTGTGCATCCAAACAGAACATGTGTAATTATACTGTGGCATCCAAACAAAACATGTGTAATTACACTGTGGCAACCAAACAGGTCAGTGTAATTACTAGGCTGGTAATTACTACCCTAGTAATTACACCAATTCCAATTAGCAGGTGGCTTTCCAAACAGACCCTTAGAGTTGATATACCCCTCATTATGAAGGTGACTCATATATGCCCCTATTGCTATACAAATGGCTCACATATACCCTTTTTCTCTAAGGAAGTGAAAAAATTAATTTTAATTTAATATTTTAATTATTTTTTTTATTTTTAAAATATAATCCCATATGGGTATATTTAATCCTCCTCACACATAATTTTTTTTGACTTTTTTTTGTTTCAACGACTAATTTAAAGTTATTATTTTGATGGTCAAATTTATTTATGTTTCCTAATTTTCTTGTAAACTTTATTGTAGATGACCCAATTTTTTTTCAATACAAAAACTAAATAATAATATAGTCGAAAAAATAGTTTAAAATTTTAATATAGCCAAAAAAATTAGTTTTAAAATTTTCTCTTTACACTAAGGAACGAAAGAAAAAAATAAAATAAGAATAAGAAACTCAAAAAATGATAATCAAGACGTCAAAAAATAATTTATGTATAAAAAAGATTAAAATATACCTTGAAATTCGCTAGAAAAATCATATATACCCATACATGATTTTTTTTTAATTTAAAAGTCAAAAACATAAATTTAAAACTATTTTTTTCACTTCTGTTAAATTAAGGGTATATGTGAGCTCATTTTGTAACGGTAGGGGTATATGTGAGCCGTTTGTTTAACGGTTAAAGGTATATATGAGTCACTTTCACAACGAGGGGAATATCAACTCCAAATGACAAAGTTGAGGGGTATATCAGACCCTTTTCCCTTTGTATAAAGATGAGTTTGAGTTCAAATATTATGTGATCTTATTCGGTTCATTTATCCTGCCCGGAGTTTCAGATCATCTCGTGAAGTATTAACAAGTTGTGTTGAGATTTTGCTTCAAATATCTCGTTTATTTCGAAATCGTTAAGTGTATCAGATGAGATCATGTTTTATGATTGGTATGACGTCTATGAAGTTGGACAGTAGCTCATTTGTTTGGTTTATAATACAATGGCTTGGTTTACTTTGAATTTGTTTATAATTGGACTAATTATCCTTAAAACTAGAGGGGATAAGGCTGTTTTGGTTTTAATAATATGACTTTTTATACTAGTTTGTTTGTTCTTATATTATAGACGTAAAATCTTGTTTGGAAGCTTTCTTTAAAAATAATCAGACTTGGGGAACAGTTCTCAACACTGCTTACTATTTTCCTCTTAGTTTATATCAAAAGACTTGACCCAAGCCTTGTTCACATGCTATTAACTGATCAACCTTTATTCTGCGTATGTGGATATATGCTGATATGTTTCATTTCCGTGTCATGTATATTGATAGTTTCTTTAGCTATGTCTTATTTGTCATATTTTTACTAAAGGTGTTATTCTTGTGGAATTGTCTCAAGTGTGAATGCTAATCCTTTACTCTTTATTTGCATATGAAACTCCAATCCGAGTCCATTTTGGACTTCTCCTTGCATCTTCTTATTGGGCCACGGAGCCCCAATTCTCTACCTCTATTGAGTCAACCAGTCATAAAGATCGAAGAACAGCTCTCCGGAAGCTGAAATACAAGTGTTCAGAGCAAAATAAAAGGTTGTATACACTCCGTATACAACAGTATACGTGAAATACACATAATATACAGTGATATACATCAGCCGATCAATGGTATACACTGTATAAAGTCACAAAAATGGGTCAAAAGCCTTGTCTATATTTCAGCTTTGTTTTTGTACTTATTGGGCCAAAGACCCATTTATTTTGATTATTATTTTGTTGGTTTAGGACAGGTGAAAATTGGGCCTAAGGCCCAAAGAGAAAGTCAATTGTTTTATGTCTAGTTCTAGGACAAGTTCAAAATGGGTCAAGGGCCCAAAGTTGAATTTAGGCCCAAGTACCGACCCAGACGGACAGAAATTGGACTTGATCCCAAGCCTTCTCTTCCTTATTATTCTATTGTCGATACTTGTTTATTTGATTTTGAGGCTTTTTCCTAATTAGATTCCCCAAAGGAACCATTTTGAGTTAAAACTTATGTTTTTCTAAAATTAAAGAAGATTATCTATTTTCTACTTAACCCTCTTTAGAATATTTGCAAGTTATTTACATAAGTAATATTTCTCCAATATTTCCCCCTCCCCTAAAAAAGATTTTAAGTCTTAATTTTGTTTATTTTCTTAATCTAATTAAGCATGCTTTCCTTTTAAAAATAATTAGTCAAATATTTTAATTGTCAGATAACCGCAAGTTAGCGGGCGTTTTAGGTGCCTTTAAACCCTTCCTAAAACGTTACTATGAACCCCGAACCTCTTTAATAGTTTTCATTAGATTTTTTGTTTTTTAATCTTTTGAAAATTCAGTTTTCTTAATTTTTCTTTAAAAATTAAGTGACAACTCTTAAAAACACGTCGTTTGTTCTTTTTTTAATAAAACAGTCTCCACCAGTAGCTTTGGTTGTTCATCATGATGTTGCTGTTGCGGGGAATTCTTTTGCTTGTGTTTCACAATCTAATACTCATGGATCATGGGTCATGGACTCGGGCGCTTCTGATCATATTTCTGATAACAACTCACTTTTGTCAGATATTGTTTATTCACAATCTCTTCCTACTATTACTTTGGCCAATGGAATCCAAACAAAACCAAAAGGAGTTGGAAAAGCCACACCTCTATTTTCTGTCACTCTAGACTTTGTTCTTTATGTCCCTGGTTCTCCATTTAATCTGGCATCTGTTAGTCGTTTGACATGTGCCCTACATTGTAGCATAACCTGGTTCTCCTATAAAATTTCAAGAAAAATAAATAAATATATTTTTCAAGTTATTTTAACTAAGTTTCATCACTTTTTATAACTTTTAAATAATGAATATGTTTTATATAATTATGTATGAAATAAGTATATCCTATAAATATTCGAAAATCATTTCAAAAAGATTTTATATATATTTTTTAAAGTGATGGCTATAATTTTGAATTAATTAGCTTTTATGAAATTCGAAATATTTTTTCGAGTTATTGTTATGTAAGTTTTGTCAATTTTATAATTTTTAAAATGATAAATATGTTTTTATAGTTATGTATATAATTAATATATTTTATAAATATTGAAAAATCGTCTCAAAAGGTTTTAGTTTTTCTTTAAATTTTAATAGTTAATATTTTAAAATTAATTATTTTATTTGGTTAAGATTGAGAAGCTCATTAATTAATTCGTCTTATTTGACCTTAGTCGAATTCCTCAATTAATTCAAATTGGGCATGTGCTTAACTTCACTCGGTCGAATTTGTAAGGGAAACTTACATAAATATACTATAAATAAAAAATATTTACCATTTATAGCAATACCATTTTTTTTTCACTTGATCACTTTTAATACATGTATAATACACTTTTAATTCATATTACAAAGAACAATTTATTATTCACATATAATACAAGTTTTATTGATGGATAATACATTTATCACACATTTTAATACAATTATAATACAATGTGTCAACTTCTTACCAAATAAGCATACTATATTTTTAAAAATAATTATAATACATATATATTGCATACTTAATTCACTTTTAATACATATTGCAGATTTAACATAGTA
>JAJOOS010024755.1:0-14165 GCA_029582725.1 Solanum chiquidenum
ATGCTGCTAAAGTGATTGAGGAAGCTTTGTCAAAGGTTCTGTATTTTATTTTTTTGGGCGATCGTATCTTATCCTTATGCTATGCTAGTTAATAGCATCTTGTCCAGCAAATAAGTTCGATATAATATTAAAATGTCCATCTTAATCTTTTAGTTATAGAAGATTTTAATCTTGATCCATATTTCAAAACAGAAGAAAAGGGAATGAGAATGCTGCTAAAGTGATTGAGGAAGCTTTGTCAAAGGTTCTGTATTTTTTTTTTGGGCGATCGTATCTTATCCTATGCTATGCTAGTTAATTGCATCTTGTCCGAATTGAGGGTTCATTCCTCATTGTAGCTAATTTAGCAAGATGATTAACCATCGAGTGAAGCAAAAATCAGCATTCCCTATTAAATCAGCAGTCTTGTGTTCCAAATACTTTACTTATATCAGAAAGGGTCATTTTTCAGCCATGATAGGCATAACTAAAAACATATGTGTATTTACACAAACCTGACTGGTTTAGTTTCAATTGTAGATCAAGCGGTTTCGTTTACTGCTTACTGTCAAAGATAAAGCACTGGATATATATACCAACCAACTTGAAGGATTTGCTTTTTTGAAAAAGATATTTCCAGGTTGCGACAACAAAACTGAGCAAGTTTTGATCAACTAAATATTTGTATTAATTATATGATGAATAGGAGAACTTTTTGGAAAGGGGAGGAATAGATGAATCTAGTGACAAAATTGAACAAGAGGAGAGAAGTTGGGCTTCTTTCCGAGGGAAAACTCAAAGCAGAACTGGTGGATTTATCTTTCCTCTAAAAGTTATTTCTATATAAGCTGAAATTTTGAACTTTGTCCTTACTAGAAATGATGTTCTATATATGTTTTCTTTCGTTAACCAAAACAGTCCGAGGAATGATGTACTGCAGGAAACCGTTTCTTGACATGGCTGAGGATGAAGGTTTGTCATATTCAGATATTTTGATTTTCTTCCTACCTCGATATTTGACTCAAGTGAACATCATCTGCATGTTTCCGTCCGTCTTTCGCCACATATCCTCCAATTGACAGGAAAAATGATACATCATCAGCTCAACTTGCAGACATGAAATTTATTATACATGTTGTGTCTTGTCAAATATATGGATTTACAGAAGACTACTGGTGACCCTCAAGCCCAAGACATACTTAATTTGATGAAAAGGTACATTTTCCAAGTAAAACTTTCAAAAATTTTGGATACCTGACTGTCAATATGCACATGGCTTCTCAAGAAAATCCAGTAAGGAAGATCTATGTGTTTGTTTCGTGTTATGTATCAAAATGAACGGTGTCTTCTAATTGTAAATATTTGGTCTATGCTTGTTCTTACAAATCTTTTTCAACTGCTGTAGGAAGTATACCGCGTAAAGCTTCCAAGACCACCAAATAATGGAGAGGAAAACCTGAAAACCAAAATCATTCCATAATTTTCACACGCGGTGAAGCTCTCCAAACAATTGACATGAACCAGGTATTCATCAGCCTTAGGATTTTGAAAAAGAGTTATATAGCTTGTTTTTACAGGATAATTATTTAAAAGAAGCTTTGAAAATGCGAAATATCTTGCAAGAGTTCCTGGAAGACAGTGGTCTTTGTTGTGAACACGGCCGGCCAAGCTATTGGGCCTGAGGATAAACCACAAAGAGGCCCAAGAATTAAACAGCCCAATACTAGTTTCGCTTGGGATCCAGGCCCAATAAGCATTTGTTAAAAAGGACTAGAAGTTAGAAGAAGGGGAGGGAAAAAATTATGTGAAGCTTTGGCTTTCTGATCCTCTCATCCCCTTTCTATTGCCTAGTATCTCACCCCTTTTTAGTTACTTCTTTCTCGGTTTATCTCTCCTTAGTTAGTGTATTATTACTGTATTGTGCGTATTCTACCTTGTAACTTGTATTCAGTAATTAATATATATAAGAGTGCTTCTGTTGGAATTGAGTTTGTTACAGTCTGCGTCCTCCCACAATACTTGGCATGAGAGAACACATATTTACAGGAAGGTCAGCATCTAAGAATTGTGATTACTTGATTATGAAACTATCAAGTACATTATCAAATATCAACAACAACATTTTTGCGTGTTATGCAGAACGAGTTAACTCTAGAAAGAGAAAAATAGATATTAAAAGAAAAAAAGACTAAAGAAGAGAATTTTTTGAGTAAATTGCTAAAGAAACTTTCATCCTGATTGCAATGTTTCTTCTTTAGCTTGATTTATGTCCTATCAAGAAACCAGCTTTGGCACCATTGGCCAGAGACTTCTGGCTAATCCAGTCAAGTAATATTTTTTAGCTTTTCATCTACAAATTCTGATACATATAGACTATGCTTCATTTTTTGATAATATGATTACCCAATTAGTCGAAGAAGGATGCAACTTCGACTTCAAAATCAACTGTGGAAAAAACACTCAAAAAAGGGGAGGTCAAGTTGTTGGTGGCTCTGATAAAGACTTTGGGTCGAGATCTATAGGTAACATTATTATTGAAAGTGAAAAAAGCCACGGGAGTTGATATAGAGTAAAGGAGAAAGTATAGAAAGATTTCTTCATCATCTTTTTTTTGCTTTCAACAGATCATATTGTTGATAAAAAAAATTATTTTTTTGTTGTCCATCTTTTTCTGATACACATGGATTCAGATTTTTGATGTACCTAGCTGTTTTTGTTTCTTAAGTTAATGTATAATGTCTTCAGTTCAACATTATGATACATTACAATTTCATCATGCACAATGTATCATGTTCAAATATTAATTTTGATATATAATCCTAATTTATTGAAACACAAATTAGTATATATCATGTATCTTTTACTACCAGATACATACACTCAAACTTATTCAATTTCGTGTCTCATGCCTTTAATTATTTATCTGATACATAATTATTACTTTGTATAATCTACCATGTATAAGTTATTGTTATGTATTTGCAGTCTTTAATTTTTATTGACGTATTCAAATTAGAAGATTATGTGTTTGTACCACATTATCCAATAAATACACTTGATACATAAATTATAATGTTCTATAGTGCTAAAGCATTGTGATTTGTGTATCAAATTAATTGATAAGTACATGATACATAATATATATCAAATTCAACCGTTTTCAAACTTTTTAATAAGTATCATATATATATCAAAATTGAGAGAAGAAAAATTGAAATTTGAGTTGTTTGAATCTGTTATGATTTAAGAAAGATTGACATCAATTTGCTTTGCGTGATTATGTTAACTAACATTTAATATTACGCTTATTTTCATTATTTAATCTCAACAGACAAATTGTCTAATGTATCAAATGTTATGTATCTGTATGATTGAGATGTATTCAGGTGACACATATTTAAAGAGATTTTTGTAAATTAAAAATATGATAGGAATAGAATGTAATTTTCTCCTTACATTACGAAAATTCCTAAAAATTATATTTAAGAAAAAAAAACAAAAAGCAAAAAATATTTTTTAAATGAACTAAAAAAAGATAAAGATAAACAAATGAAAACCGGTGATTATATTACTATCTAGATAAGGTTAAAATATGATAGCGCACATGCTGATAATGCATTAAATTAAATTAAATCCATTAATATACTAATTCTTGTTACCACCGCGCACACCTGTGGGCTGTTGGTGATATTTGTCGGATCATATTGAGATTGGACAGCAAGAAATACATCATCCCAACAGCTCATAAGTGAGCAACGTGTTAAATGAACTTTAAAAAAATTGTATAAGCTTCAGCTGTCAAGCAGAGCACATCTTATTATTATATTTTCAACATGCCTCTTCACGTGCTGATTGAATTTTTTTTTATGATTTTTTTTTATTTGAGTGGCTGTGAGATTCGATCTAAGAACCTCTGTCTGCTCTGATATCATGTTGAAATGTGTGATATTCTCATCTAAAAGCTTAAGCTATTAGAGAGAGCACACTTTTATTATTATATTTTCAACATTAATGAATTTTGTGATCTTAAATTAAAGATATATTAAAATATTTTTAAATTTCATAATCTAAATATGTTAAAAATTGAAAATAAAGAATTGACATTTTAAAAATAGATTTTTTTTTAAAAACAAATAAATTAAAACAAGAGAATATATTACTAGCTAAATAAATAGCGCGCTGCACATGCTTATTAAATTAAATTAAATCCATTAATATTATACTTATTAACACCGAATATCTGCTGGTCAAATTTGTGTGGACATATTGAGGATTTGGCCACCAGAAACACATTATCCCAACAGTTCAGAAGTGAGGAACGTGTTAATATAACAATTATTCCCTCTGTCCTTTAAAATACTACTTTCTTTATTTTAAAATAAGTGAATTATTGAGATTGCACACTTTTTAAGAAAAAATATTAAGACATTAATTAGACATTACTTTTTATTTTTTACTCTTCTAAATTATTATTAAATTACTATTTAGAATGACTAAACATTGATTATGAGAGCTACTCTCATCATATAGAAAATTCAAATAATGGATAAATATGAAAGAAATTTTAAAATTATTGTTGAAGATTAAACAGTTAAATTAATTTAAACTATAAAAAATACATCAACAATTCACTTATTTTGAATTGGTGAGAGTATTGAATAATGTATTCATGTTTTTGTGAAATTTTGATGGCTACAATAATACCTCATTCATCCCTCTTTACTTGTCCACTATACTTAAAATAATTATCCAATAATACTTATTTAGTTTAGAAAATTAAGAGATAATTTATCCTTTTGTATTATTTTTACCCTTGCTATCAAATATTATTCAACACCTAGTACTACCTCGATGCCATATTAGATGGGCATCTTATTAAAAATATTTTTCTTATTTACTTGATCACTTACTAAATCAAGATATAATTAATTACATTTTTCCTATTTTACCTCTACAATCAATATGACCTTTGGAAGTTTAAAGAAATTTGGAAGATGTAAGGATTTCTTTATTAAAGAGGCTAATTAATATGAACAAAGGGCAAAATAGTAAAGTTGATCAATGATTAATGATTTTTTAATTATCGTGTAAAATAGAAATTGTCCATCTAATATGGGACGGAGGGAGTACATTTTTCAAAGCATTAAATTTAGGGAAAATTACGCGAAATGACAAACATCTAGAGTATATTATGTAATATAGCTATAGTTTTGATTAATTTAAATCCGTGACAACAATTTCGCAAAATTTTTCTATTCAGTTTCCTAATTGTATAAATCCAGAATTTGTATATGCTTACCCTAGCTATTGTATACGATTTATGAAAAATTCATAATAAAATAATAAACTACCCTGTTTGTATATGTCAAGTGAAATATACAAACGGAGTTCTGAAAAAAATTCCTAAATGTATAATTACAGAATTTGTATATACTTACCCTGTTTGTATATTCGCAAGCAAAATATACAAACGGGCAAGCGAAATATACAAACCGCAACCTCCATTTGTATATACTTACCATATTTATATATTTGCAAGCGAAATATACAAACCGCGACCTCCATGACAAATAGAACTATAACTATGGAGTGCAATTATTGAAACTATAGTTATAAATCCTTATTATGTCTATAATCTTTGTTATTTCTAAAATTTTCTCTTAAATTTAATATATTCAAGGGTAATACAATAATATTGTCTCAATTATTTATTATTTCTTAAAATGTATGTCAAGTCAATAGTAGACAACTAGGGCTTGACAGGAAAGCAAAAGATACATTTATTACCTCTTTTTTCTTTCAGTATTCTGAATTTTTTTAGCAAACCCATTATCTAATCCACTGTTTGTCTTCTTGATTTAAAAAATAAAAATAAAAATAATCCACTGTGTTTTTTCTTTTAAAAAATAATTGGGTTTGGCAACGTGGCCATTTTATTTGTATATGCAAAACAGTCTGAAAACAAACAAATGAATCGGCCCAAATTGGCCGCTCAAATCCACTGGCATTTTCACTAATGTCATGATTTATATGTTTTTAATACATTTTAATGTGATTTTTTTAAAAAGAAATTCCCAAGTCCATTAGAAGACTTACACGTGACACCGTAATACCCAACACTACTAATCACAGATTAAAATCAAGAGTTTAGCGTTAATCCCAAAAATTATCGACAGCTTAGCACGCAGCGCGAGGCAGTCGCACTGAAAAATGACTTGTTGAGATAATTTTGTACTGAACTCATTTGTTTCCCACCACCAGCTAGAAAAGCACATCCACTAAACTATCAATTTTTTTTAAAATTTCATATATCAAAATTATTTGGAGCATGAAAAATATAATTGAAGAATCATATATATTCATATGGATTTTTTAAAAATAAAAAATCAAATAAATAAATTAAATTAAATATTTTCACTTTCATTAGATGAAAAGGATATATTTGAGCCATTTTTGTGATAGTAATATATGTGGGTCACTTTTGTTACGATAAGGTTATTTGTGAGTCACAAGAGGTGTACAACTATAAATTACAAAGTTGGGGCTATATCAGGTCTTTTTTCCACTATATAATGAGATTTTTTTTTTTATTTCACATTAGGTGTCTGATGTTCGATATCTACTTTAAAGTTCGAATAAATTTAAAACCTTTGATTATTATCTCGATCTATAATTAAATAGCACCACCACATGTTTAAAAAGTTATTACTTATATCCCTCAACAATTAATTGGGTAGTAACTCTTACTTATTCCTTTTTTTGTTTGGTAAAAAGATTGTTATTGGTAATGAACTATTAAAGAAAATATATGTGTGGCTCTAACAAATTCATAAATTTGCCAGCAACATATTTAGTACAATAAAGATTAATATGTTGGTGAAGCGACAAAATTAAGATTTGATTTAATGAATGTCTAGTCTAAAATCCTAATTTTATTTATCTCATAAGGAAAAATATTAAGTATTGAATGAAACAGAGTTAAGAAATTCTTGATAGGGAGTACTATTTTTAAATGGTCCTAATTGGTGCGACTCTCGATTAGCCAGGCTCCAATTGGATACAACAAATTGCGTTCTATATATACTCCAGCAAGGTATAGGCGGCTCTGACAACGTGGATAAGACATCATATCATCACAAGGCTCATAGTAATAGTTGTCGATTAGAGAAACTTCTCGGTAAAGTAAAAAATATTTTTATTTATATATAAGAATTAAAAAAAATAGGGCAGGACAAATATAGAGAATTAATCATGTGACATGTCATATAATTAAACTTCCATATTACAAAATAATAAAATTTTGATCATTTTTCTATAATATAAATACCACAAGTCAATGGATAATATCCTATAAAAAAATTGTGCTAATTAAGTGATAAATTAAGGTAAAAATGTAAATATTCAATTAATAATAGGATAAAGTTATTGGAAATAAAAAATAATTAGGGATAATTTCAGAAAGCTCTCTTTAGGTTTACTCTATAACACTCATATTACTTGTGGTTTATGATGTTACGCCTACCTCTCTTATTTTGATTTTTTCGTAACCATTTTTAAGCATGTTTAAAATATATATATATAAATCAATTATGACTTGACAAATTTTCCCTTCTTTATATTAATTTCTTCATATTAATGCACATTATTAAAAACATAAGTTATTTAATAAATACTTTAAAAATAAACCAACACATATGTAAACATTTAAACACTCTCAAAACTTATGCATAGCTAAAAATGGAGTATTTTACTCAATATATTGGTGAGTGAAAGTGAAAAAAAAGCAACACTCGATAATTTTCAATCATACCAAACCAATCAATATGTTATTGATTGGCTCATATATACCCTTACTGTTTTCAAATAAATAATTATAATCTGTTCCCTCGAAGACCTCACAGACTGAGAGATGTGTGCAGTATAAATGTAGTGCTCCATTGCCTCCTAGACCTCACAGCAGACTGACAAACTCCTAGGAAAACCAATATAACAAACCAGCCCCAAATCTCTAGTTCGTAAGCCAATAAAAATGGACTATGTGAACACTTTGATAGGTCTGTTATTCGCCTGTTTTTTGGTTCGTGGAGTATTGATTTCACTTAGAAGAAGCAAAAGAGTTGCACCAGGTCCATTCCCTTTGCCTATCATCGGAAATCTTCACTTGCTAGGTGACAAACCCCACATATCACTCACTCAACTCGCAAAAAAACATGGTCCAATTATGAATCTGAAATTTGGGCAAATAAACACGGTGATCGTTTCCTCATCAGTGTTGGCAAGAGAAGTGACACAAAAGAAAGATTTAACATTTTCTAATAGGTGTATTCCTGACGCACTCCGTGCCTGCAATCACAATGATTTCTCTGCTATATGGCTACCTGTTGATTCTCAATGGAGAACACTTCGCAAGATTATGAACTACCACATCTTCTCAGGTAATAAAGACTTGGGTTAAATTTATTTTATTTATGGGATTACAAGGTGTGGGTGGTTATAAGACTTTTATATTCTCAGGTAACAGACTTGACGCTAATGAGCATCTCAGAAGTAAAAAAATTCAGGAGCTGATTGATTACTGTGGCAACTGTAGCAAAGTTGGTGAAACAGTGAATATCAGCAGAGCAACTTTCAGGACTGCAATGAATTTGCTGTCGAACACATTTTTCTCTATAGATTTAACTGACCCGTTTACTGATTCTGCTAAGGAATTTAAGGAATTGGTGTCGAACATCTCGATTGAGGCTGGTAAACCCAATGTGGTAGATTTTTTCCCATTTCTTCAGAAAATTGATCCACAGGGTATAAGGCGACGCATGACTAAGTATTTTACAAAGATTCTTCACCTTATGAGTGATTTGATCGATGAGCGGTTAAAGGAGAGGAGTATGGGCAAACATGCAAATGTTGATGTTTTAGATGCCCTTCTCAACATTTGTCCTAAAGAAATTGACAGGAATCAAATCGAGCAACTATGTCTGGTCAGTTAATTCTAAATTTAAATTGTTACTAAATATAAAACTATGTCATTAACTAAAAGAAAATATATAGTGTCACATAAATATTTGATAGGATCTTACACTAGCAAGTTTTGCAGGACTTGTTTGAAGCAGGGACAGATACAACGTCAAATACATTGGAGTGGGCAATGGCTGAACTACTCAAGAATCCACACACTTTGGAAAAAGCACAAGAAGAACTTGCCCAAGTAATTGGCAGAGGTAAACTAATAAATGCAGCTGATGTTGCGAATTTGCCTTACTTGAGGTGCATTGTGAAAGAAAACTTCCGAATACACCCACAAGTTCCTTTCTTGATTCCACGCAAAACAGAGGAAGATGTTGATTTTTGTGGCTATATTATTCCAAAAGACTCCCAAGTTCTTGTGAACGTATGGGCAATAGGGCGGGACTCTAGTCTATGGGAAGACCCTTTGGACTTTAAGCCAGAGAGATTTTTGGAGTCAGAAATAGACATTAGAGGTCAGGATTTTGAGCTCCTTCCATTTGGTGCTGGTCGAAGAATTTGCCCTGGATTGCCTTTGGCTATTAGGATGATTCCAATCGTGCTAGGTTCATTGTTAAATACCTTTAATTGGAAGCTACAAGATGGAATTACACCTGAAGACTTGGACATGGAGGAAAGATTTGGTATTACCCTGGCAAAAGCTCAACCTCTGCTGGCTATCCCTATTCCACTGTAGATGTTGGGATAAACTTTTTAAGATTTAATTCTTTATAAATGTAAGTCATTGTATTTGTGGATTTATCCTTGAAATAAGACCATGTCACCACCAAGGGTTGTGTAATTCTTTCTTGATTTTCTGAAATGACAATTTTATTTGGAGCAACTATTTTTTAGCAAACATGACAACAAGAACAGAAGGAATGGTTCTTAATTAGGAATAGAAAGTAGTCACTCATCCTAATATAGAATACTCTAAAACTGCATTGTTGAAACTTTACAGGTAGTCAGTCAACTTCAAATAAACTCAACTTTTGTCATTATTATGTCCATTCTCTTTGGTGATATGCGGTTGTTTAAGGAAACCGGAGGGCCACGAAGGTTTTAACCGGTCGGTTTTTTCAGAAATATACATATAAATGTAGTTATTTGAAATTGAATTCAGGTATTTTCTAGGTCTTTGGACAATATTATCACTCTACCATATATGCTCATTGATGAAATATTTTCATCCTCTTTATGTATACTTTTCAACTGCAATTTTGCACTTCAATTGCTCTTAAACTACGAAGCTCATTTTGACACAAATACTGAAGTTGAGCGATCTTACCTCTTCAATTGCATGTCAGTGGCTTTGATAACCCTAACTTTCCCAAGGTCATTTCCGGCAAGTGTTTATAATGCCGAGGTCATTGCCGGCGAATGATATAAAGCCAATGGGAAATGATTCCGGCTAGTGATATAAAATCGATGGAAAATGATTCCGGCTAGTGGGTTGATATAAAACCGATGGGAAATGATTCCGGCTTGTGACTTGATATAAAGCCGATGGAAAATGATTTCAATTAGTGATATTGTGCCGATGGGAAATGATTTTATTGATTATTGTGAGTTGGTGCGTACGTTTTGATGTTTATGTGCGACTTGCTAGTTAATAGTGATTGATATACCTATTGTATGTGACTGATTTACTTGACACTGAGATTGGCGTACTTGATTTGTTTGATTGGTGATATGTGATTATTGAACTATGAATATTGGATTTGTTACTTGTGTGTAGTAGAACTATTAAGTTGGGTTGATTTATGTGCAGGTTGTAGTTTGAGGAGGTTAGGTTGGAGTGTAAAGGGTGCTCGATTTCTAGCTAGATGTCTTGTTTATTAGGTTGCTTGCTACGTACCGTATTGTTGGTAATCACTCCTTTCTTCTATACTTGTGTAGGTTCCGAGCCCGGACCTATGTGATTTCTTTCTCCTTCTTCTCATTTTGAGGCTGGTCAAGGATTTGAAGAGGTAGTTGCTTGTCACTTTGGCGGGCCCTCTTTTTCCTTTTCTTTATACTTTGTTGTATTTGAGAAACAAAGACCGAGACTTGTACGTATTTCTTAATTCCGCACTTTATGTATTTAGTGGCTTGTACACGTGACGACCAAAATTTAGGGGTTTTAATAGAAAGAATAAGTTTTTCCGCTCTATCTTGTTCTTGTTTTATATTCCCGCATTTCTTTCGATTTCGTTGGGTTGAGACTTACTTGTCTTGGTGGAAATAGACAAGTGTCATCATATCCATTTTTGGGTCGTGACACTCACTAATCTATCTCGTAAAATCTCTCACTTCCCCTTAAATAACGTAACCAAATTAAAATCAAATTCTGAAAATTTCATTCATCCAAAATTTCAAAATTGTAGCTACGCAAGCCCAATATTGTATAATTATACAACTAAATATATTAGGTATTTTATAGATGTATATTTATTTGATTTAAAATAAACCTTATTTGTATATATTTCATAATTTTAAGACACATACAAGTCTGCAATATATACTTCAAATACAAATACAAGTATGATATAAGTAACAACTTGTTTGATTTATACAAAATCTATAATATACAATTTATTCATAAACGTATACAACCTACTATATATCATATTGTTTATACAAATTGATATACTTCAATTATAAAAAAAATTGTGAACTCAATACGATTACATACATATACAATTTTTATATACAATGAGTCATGCTTTTTCCGCCAAAAAGAAGAAGTCATATTAGGTAAATAATTCTAATTAGATATAATAACCATGAATTAAGGGATCGTTTTCTTTTTTTACAACCGAAATTGCCGCATCATTTAAGAGAACTTAATAATCAATTAAAAAAAATCGAATTATACAAACACGAAACTGTATAGTCATTAAAACTATAGCTACACTACGTAAACAGGCAAACTCTAGTTTAGGAGACCTATTATACTTTACATCTTAGCTATTTATGAAATTTTCCCCATTTTTGTATGAACTGAAATACGCTGGGCTAAAATAGGGAGGACTTGAGCAGATTGGACAGGTCGTGTTTTTATGGGCTAATATTGCGCTCCTAATCGCAGGCCCAAATAATTCGGACCAATCTCACTCAAACAATTTCAGGGCAGAACCTGATTCTATAGCATTTCAGAGTTTTGGTAGAATGCAAAATCTTTTCCCTAGCGGCCTTCATTATGCTGGATGCATTAAGAAAATTTATGGCATAGAAATTCAAGCGGGCAACTATGGCATGTCAGGAAGCATCGTTCAAACAAGTTAACTATGCTGAAAGAAACTAAACAAACTTAATTAGATTGATCATGTAATATTCAGCTATATATGTCGTTTACTATGATATGAAACATGAAGGGGAAAAAAAAAAGACAAACATTAGTAGATTACGCAAATATATGGACAGCTTCCATTTCTTTCAATTGTGCGACTCCTTGGCCACTAGAGGAGCCCACACTAGACTTTGGTCCGAAATATTCACATTGACATTGGATGAACAACCATTTTACCTCTTAACGAATGAGATAAAGGGAAGATTGGCCACCATCAGGGTATCTCCAATCAGCTGAGCATGGTTGGATGCCCAGTCTGTAGCATCCTCCTGATCACATCCATCCCAAAAGTAGAATCTGATGAACTAAAGAAAGGTAACACAAAACTTAGCTGGAAGGTGATACATGTTAAATTTATTTTAAATAAAACTACATATTGTTGTAGATGTAAATTAAGTAATACTTGTACTAGTTTGTTCCAGTACAGGAAGCTATCCTCTAGCTTCCAAAATTACAATGACCTCCGTATAGAACATATATATTCACCATCATCAACATTCTAACTAATATGTTACTTCAATTTATCATACATTCAACATGTATCTTTATTGTCATCCCAAATCCAAACATTTCTTTTTTTTCCCCGAAGAATGGGTCTAATGGTCAAGACCATATAACCTCATCTATTTCGGGAGTCATTACCATAACTTAATGCAATTGGCATCTAATCATGGTAGAACTTATGGACTGAGAACCTAACATGCACCATAGTTTCATCAGCTAAATAAAATGTCTTATGGGGTGATAAAGTAAGGTCAAGTGTAATTTATCCTCTATATATGTACCTACAAGTTGAAATATAACCACAACACTCAAATGATTGAGTCAAGCCAGAATCATAGCGCACTTCGTTTGGTCTCAATTGTAATTAGTGGTCCATTTCCAAACTACTTTTCCTGGCACAACTTCAGCCAGAGGAAATAGTTTGACTCCACAGAAACACCCAAAACTTCAGCCAAAGGAAATAGTTTACTCCACAGGAACACCCGAAAATTTGGCCAGAGGAAATAGTTTATTGACCAGCCATTAGAAGCAGAAGGAACAAAACTGAAGTAGAAGGAAGACACTGATATGAGTATGAGACCCACAGTTGAATGTGTGTCTTTGGGAAACAACAATTACTCAGCTAGTGATACAGCTAAAACTTGGGCTAGAGGATATAGTTTATTGACCAGCCATTAGAAGCAGAAGGAACAAAACCTAAGTTGCATTGACTCTTCACATTCGGTGCCGCACTCGTGTCGACACGACATTGGTGTGGGATCCACCTGATATGGTCATTCGCCTTTGGGTACTTTGACTAAATCACTAAATTCGATAGTGAAATTCGAGACAGGTACAATGATATTTTAAATCAAAACAAAAATTAGGGTGAAATCCTAATTTAGGTATATAATTATTTATTGTTAGAAGATATTTGTATTAGAAAGTCCGCAACCAATCATGTCGGGCGTTCGACTACTGAAGCCATCCATCTTGTATGGAGATTGTTGGAACAGTATAAGGACAAAAAGGAGGACTTACACATGGTGTTCGTTGACCTAGAAAAGACATGTGATAAAGTCCCTAGAGAGGTCTTTTGGAGATGTTTGTAGAGATTGGAGGTTTATATGTGGCTTATAGTAGGACTATTAAAGACATGTACGATGGAACCAAAACTCGATTAGGACAGTGAGAGGTGATTCGGAGCACTTCCCGATCGTGATGGGATTGCACCAGATGTAACACCCCGTATCCTAGATAGACCAAAAATGCAGATTTTGAGAAGTTGCAGGTGCAACTTACGGTCACCATCCACGGACCGTAGATCAGACCACGGTCCGTGCTGGTGGTCCGTGGTTTACCACTGCAG
>JAJOOS010024756.1:0-24557 GCA_029582725.1 Solanum chiquidenum
GGGGAGGGGCTGCAGTGGTAAACCACGGACCACCAGCACGGACCGTGGTCTGATCTACGGTCCGTGGATGGTGACCGTAAGTTGCACCTGCAACTTCTCAAAATCTGCATTTTTGGTCTGTTTCAGATACGGGGTGTTACAATTTTAGACATTGTAAATCATAATATGATCTCATTTTGTTTTTAAAAACTATTTTAATCATATTTAAAAATAACTGAAAATATTTTGAAATGCATTATTTTTTGTCAAAAAAAGACCAATTAAAGAATAATGAACCAACCAAGTCACATGTTTGTCATTCTTGAGGGAACTAGCTAGGCGAAAATAGTGGAAATAAAAATAATTACAAGTAATTAGAAGAATTAAGAAAAGTTATAAGTAGCGGTAGTTATAATAGTTGAGACTCTCTAACTTTTTCCTGTATTATCCATTAACAAAAAAATAGAAAAAATAGTGAAAGTATGTGAACGATTAAGAAGAAATATGTGAAAAACATGTTATAATATCTATATATCCATCTATCTTCCTATGAACTCCCTAATTTAAATGTTAAATTACTATAATACCCCCACTTTAAAATATCCAATTTACTATATCTTTTCTTTTATATTTTATGGCATTTCATTATTTCAATTATAAAATACACTCTATATTTATGGTCGAGTCCTAAATTTTTCAACTTTTACTTAACCTAGACTTTTGGCCACTCATGTGCCTTTTGCTTCATTGGGAAAATCATTCGAGGATTCAAAAACAAAACTTGCCTAGTTACGTAGGAATCCGAGAGAAACTTTTATTTCTATGTGGCCTTTTGCAAATAATTTATTACTTCATTACAAATATACCAATTCCATTGAAGAAATGTTTGATATTTTTTGTAAGGAGGTGAGCCTTTATGGTGCATTTTGGAATCACTTGTTGGATTATTGAAACAAAGCATAGAAAATCCAAACAAAATACATTTCTTAATGTATGATGATATTAAAAAAGAAACCAAAAATTCAGCTTGAACGCTTGGCTGAATTCTTGGAATAATCATTTTCCATAGAGGAAGAAAATTCTTGAGTGGTGGGTGAGATATTAAAAATGTGTAGCTTTGAGAATTTGAGTAATTTGGAGATGAATACAAATGGAAAGTTTTCAATTGGAGAGGTATATAAATTATTCTTTCGTAGAGGAGAAATTTTAGATTGAAATAATTATTTTTCTATAGAGATGAGTGATAAACTCACTCATACCATTGAAGAAAATTTTCAAGGGTCTGGATTGAAGTTTTCATATGTTTGATTAGGCCTTAATATGCTATAAAATGTAATTTTGAAAATCAATGTTGAAGTAGTTGCGTTTGAGAGTAATGTAACAAGAACAGACAACAAAAGTTCTATTGTTGTACTACTATTTGAACGGTTCATTACTAAACTTTATTGAAAATTTAGTATTTAATTTATATTTCTTCATTTTCTCAGAAGAAGTCATGTTTTGGTAGTACTACAGTAGTGTCAATCAGGTTTGAGGCATTTGGTTTTCTTTTTTATTTTGAGATTATTATTTAAGTCCACGAGTATTGCTATAAATGCCAAATAAAAAGTTTAGGGTTCAAACATTATATATCACTATATAACTTACCCACGCTTTACTTGGTAATCCATGACTACTTTAAGATTATGAGTGATCATTTTTCAATATCTGATTATTAGATGTTTTGTATTTTTAGATATATTAAGAACTTGAAAGATTGTAAAATTCTTATTCTTTAACGAATTTTATCTTCAACATATTTTAAATTATAATATTTGTCCCTTTATATAATTGTCTTATCAATATTGAATTATTTTTCATATATTAGTCAATTCTCACTTTCTTTATTATTTTGTACATGTGCATGCAAAGTATAAGATACTCAATTTGATAACCTATTATTCATTCCTTAGCAAGTAGTAGCTAGTTTTCCTTGGTCTTCAATGTCATGGTCCGCCCCTGAATATGCCATAATAAAATTTATCATGTGAATGATATTAGCCCCTCGTATTCTCAAATGTGGTTCTTTGATTATTTTAGAGCTCATAAATCGTAAAAATATCTCATTAAATTTTAACAATAATTGTAATCATATTTAAAAATAACTGAAAAATATTTTGAAATACATTATTTAGGACAAAAAATAACAACTAAAGAATTATGAACAAACCAAGTCACGTGTTTGATATTCTTGAGGGAAGCAGTTGGCCAAAAATATAGGAAATAAAAATAATAAGTAATTAGGAGAATCAAGAAAGGGTACAAGTAGCAATGGTTAAAATAGTTGAAACTCTCCAACTTTTTCTTGTATTAACCATTTAAAAAGAATAGAAAAATAGTGAAAAAATATTTAAGAAGAAATATGTGAAAAATAGAGAAATACATTAAAAAAAACATCCATAAACTTGGTAGTGCAACTACTTTAGCACTTAAACTACACATGCATTTAAATACACGTGTTAACATCTTTCAAGTGATTTAAAAACCCCCTAATGGAGAAATATGACGTAGCAGAGAGAGTGAGTGTGTTCTCCTAAAAAGCGCGTGAAAAAAATGAAAAAAAAAAACTGATTTTTGTAAAATCCTGCATATGGTCTTTTTTCATTGGCCAATATATAACTAATATTTTAAATAATTTTTCTTGATATATTAAATCACTAAAAATATGTAAATTTTCTTATTTTAAAAATATTTTTTCTTTTAATTTTTCTATCTTCCCCAATACACTACTTTCTCCATTGAAACACCTTCTCCTCCATCTCCATCCCTACCTCTATCCACTATTTTCATTTCACTGGTCTTTTAATAATTCATAAAATTCAATATCAAAGCCATTTTATTGACGTCGATTTTACTCTATATGAATTATGGGGCTCTGATGCAGCTCGAGTAGTCATAGAAGTGAACTATCGGGCAATGACGAACACTCTTTACTATTCTAGATATTCAATGGTTTTCCACAACCATAAAATGTGGTAACACCTACCTTAAAAATATGCATAGCACATCTTATCTCTATTACTAATTGCCTGTACAAGGAACAAATTATTTAATAAAGGAATTTGGAGGTGTGCATGATCCCATTTTCTGAATTTAAAATTTAGGGCTTTAAACACAACCTTTTGACAATTTAGGAGATAGTTAATAACAAGGGAAAACAAATTGAAATGTTTGCAAGGAAGAAGAAAGAGAGTGAATAGGGTATGTATTTATAGATTAATTAATTGATGTAATTAATTATAAAAAGTATTTAAGAAAAAATGGTGAATAAGTAAAAAAGAATTTTTTTAATGATGTGGTACCTACATGGTTATGATGTGACACTTACATGACTATGATGTGGTTGGTGAGAGTGATGTTATAATCTCAGGGTGAAAAAATCACTTCAAAAATGTTAAGGGGGGTATTTAAATGCTAATGTAATTTAACTACTAATTATGTTTTGCTTCCAAGTTTTAGGGGGATTTTTATGTCTATCTGTCTGTATGTCTGTCTGTTTGTCTATATGTCTATCTGTCTGTCTATCTATCTATCTATCTATCTATCTAATTACTATAATATCCTCAACTTAAAACATCTAATTTAGTATATCATTTATATTTTATATTATATTACATTTATTTATTTCAAAGATTTGTGACTTTTTTAAAAAAATTGTGATTTCTCCGATGAGTTGTGATCCTTTTAAAGGTTTGTAACTTTCTAGAAGGGTTGTGACTTTTCCGAAGAGTTGTGACTTTTGTGAAAGGTTGTGACTTTTCTAAAGAGTTGTGACGTTTGGATAAGTTGTAAGGGGTTCTGAATTTTATAAAGGGTTGTGGCACTCCTAAAGGGTTGTGACTTTGCCGAAGGGTTAAGAGATAACATTTTCAATATCTACTAAGTGATCCCTAGCCACGAAGATGCGGAATAGGAGCGTCGAACCCTGCATTAGTGAAACATGTTCAAGAGTATGTGTTAGTACAAATATGTACCAAGTATGATAGAAATACATAAAATTTATAAAATAATGCTAAAAGGACATTTTTGTTAAATGCCATGACCAAGTCAAAACATAAGATTAAAGGGTTAGGAAACATAAATCATAATAATGGTCAATGCAAGTTAAATCATCTTTAAAACGCACGTGAGATACTTTAAAGGTAACTTTAATGCATCATTATTGTGGGAAGTAGCGTCAACCGACATACAGACCATGTGAGCTATAACATTGAATTTGGTGTACTCCTCTCACACCGAAAAGAGTGTATCCTACTTGCCAAGGTAGGACCATGAATTTCTAGCTTACGTGGATCCACTAGCTAATGTCTAAATGAAACAATCATCGTCTATCTTAAGACAATCATCCTATGGGGGCACATAGGTATGGGATATGGGTGGTCGCCGCTTTTCTAGTCGGTGATAAGCCTAAATCCCACAAAATAATTATTAATCTTAACTTGTCTTATCGTTGTAGGACATGGATATTCGCCTTTTGTCTTATCATAGGATAGCTCCTTAGACCATGCGTGTGAAAACCTTTCACCATCTGTAATCTTTTCATAATAGTGTTTAAGGTTCATAGTCATTAACTTCATGCTAGAAATGACCTACTACTAATGGAAATAGTTTTAAAATTGTGGTCTTTAATCATTGATGGAATATTCGTATATCACAATTATCAAGACCTAATTTAGGAAAATAGCCCAAAAAGCATTGAGGAAAAAATCAAATGTCATGTGGCCAAGATTCATAGAACATATATATATCTTCATCTATAAGCTTTCTTGAGCCGTAAGCATTACTTTCATAAAAACATGCATTCTTTTCAATAATTCAAAAGCTTCATCATGTTTTCAAAGTCAATGTATCCTTACCTTCATTTACAACAATATCATCAAAAGGACATGCATATCTTCATAAATTCATCTTTCATGGTTTATAATCAAAATCATGGATTATGTATGGGTTCATGGAAAATGAACTTAAAATAATCATGAAATTACTTTAATTCATATATAAAAAGTCATAAAACAATCAATTGAATCAACATCGAAAGGAACCCATGAGGTGAAATAAAATCCCAAATTCAATCGAAGATTTCTAACTTGAAAATTGGAGAATTTAGGACTCTATGGAGGAAAGAGATCCATAGATGAAGACAATCATACCTTGAAGTTCAAATACCTTAAGCAATTTGGTGAATTGGAGGCTTGATCTTGAAACCTTAACTTGACTTCTTCTTTTTCCTTTAGACAAAGAAATATTTGAGAGGATGAGCTTGATAATTTTTTGGAAAGTTTAAGAGAATGAATTGAGTTTGGGTGATTTTGGGGTTTTAAATCATTATATAGGAATTTGGGTAGAAGGCAAAATGATGTAGTACTAAGTTAAAGCAATTGGGAAAAGACCCAATAACCCCCAACTTAAAACTGCCAAATATTTCTCAGTGGAAGGCCAAATGGGGCATCATCACTACGGGCAATCTGGGCGTCCATCAAGGTGGAGCCTGCCTAGGCAGGCTCTGGAAACCTATCACGAGCCCATGGTTCCCTTCATGGCTCGTCTAGGGCTCTGTGAAGGGTTCCATGGTCAACTTTTTGGGCTTGTGGCTTGCCAGCTAGACCACTTCCTAGCCTTTCTTGAATCTGAGGTGTTACACTTTTCCAAAGGGTTGTGACTTTTCTAAAGATTGGTGACTTTTTTGAAAGGTTGTTACTTTTCCAAAAAGTTGTGGCTTTCCCTATAGATTGTAACTTTTCTAAAAAGTTGTGATATTTTTTGAAGGATTGTGATTTTTCTAATAAGTACTTGTTAATACTATCCATGTTCTCTACAAATAGAGGGGCTCTCTCACATTAATAAACAATAATTGTTCTATGTTTTCTATTCTTCTTCTAACACCCAATTTAGTACATATTCTATATTCCATGGAGGAAATGTTTTTTCAAGAATTGGGCAGTTGAAAGAGCTTTTCTTTTGAAATTTGAAGGAAGAAAAAAATATACCAAAATTATAGTTTTGCTTCTTTTTTTTTGGTGAAGATTTGAAGTAGAGCTACAAGGAATTGGCAATGTTCAACAGAAATTAGGGATAAAAGTTGTCAGAAAGGAGAAGAGACTACAACAAGTATGATTTTCCTAGTTTTTTATAGGTAGTTCCTCAAGAGGCCCAATCGAAGGGATATAGTAGTCTGAAGGGACAAAATAATTGAAGAAATGGTTTTAAATGTAAAAATAAAATAAGGGTAAAAATCTAAAAGTACGAAGGCAAACATAAAAGCAAATTCCTGAATTCTAATGGCCATATAAACGGTCCTAGGATTCTCTTTTATATATCCATAAGATAAGATAAGATTGATCAATATGATTAAGAAAGTTTTGTGGTTCGTAGAAAGTTCTATGGTCTATATGTGTCATCCGTGAGGTCTTTTGACAAATTTTTAGTAAGTCAATTTGGTCTGTTGTTATCCAATTAACCCTAAACTATGCTGTTTTTGCCCTATACCTGCCCTATAACTGTTTTTACCCTTAAAAAAAATACCCATCCACTCAAACTCACAAATCCTCTCAAGGGTATCTTCTCCAAGCTTTAAGGGAGAATTCTAGTGTTCTTCAAGTTCAAGGTTTCTTCTCCATTTTAGGGCTTTCATTACTTAAGGTATGTGGGAATTCACCAATGGATCTATTTCATCCATTGAATTCAAAAAAAAAAAAAACTTCAATTCTCTAATTGATTTTACCCAAACAACTAGGGTTTTATGTTATTCTGCATTGGTTCGATTTATTGTGATTCAATTAATTACTTATATTCAATCTTATTATGCATGATTTAAATCAATTACATGGTTTTTCATTGATTTTACATGAACCCATGCCTATGTTTATTTATGAATATGAATTTATTATTATGAACTTAGGAATTATGACTATGAATCTATGCGTGTTTTATAAAAGCAATGATTTATGACTAAAGGGTGCTTTTAAGATAAAGTGTCAAAGATTTGTAAGAGGTTTTATCACATATTATTAAAATCATCTTTTAGATACTTAAAAAAGAAGTTTCTAAATGAATGAAGTTATGTAAACATGGTCTCGAAAGAATCTATTCTAATGCTAATTTATGATTGGATTGGTAGTCTTAATTGTTGTCTTTCAAAGTATTTTGACTATGATATGATAATGACTTTTTCAATTCCATTGGGATTTTACTTAGCACGAGAGAACTTTGATATAGAGGCTCTCTTGTTAGTAGAGGCCATGTCTCTAGAAGCAATCTCCTCGTCCCAAACTACATGCCCCCAAAGGATTTCTTAAATGACCTAGCTAATAGATCCACCGTAGCAATTATGAATGATACGGAGTTCTACCTTGGAAAGTAGACTCCCTCTTTTATGTGTGAAGGTTACATCAGATTTCATGTTATAGCTCACATGGTATTATTTTCTGTTAAGAGTAATTATCCCATAAATGAACTATTTTTCCTTCAAAGGTTTAATGAAAGCTTTGTTTATGATTATTAAGATGCATTGACCACGTATGCGCTTTATGAGTTGACTTTTAAACTTCACTGTGTCTTTACTTGGTCTTGTATATTCACGTTTCTAACTCATTATGATATGATATTTATGTTTATGCATATTTCCCCATTCTTAGTACATTCATCGTACTAATGCATATTTTTCCTATATTGTCGACGCTCCTCTACATGGAGACCCTTAGGTGGATTGATCAAGTGCTTCTACTATTTATTGGTGACTCCTCGTAGTTTGATGAAAGGTCATCATAAGCCTTACAATCTCTAGTCGTTTCCATTTTTTGATAATGTTGGTGACGTAGGGGTTTGTCCTAGTCCCATTATGATTTAGTAGAGGTTTGTCAGGCATAGACAGTGTTCTGTGTATTCTATTGTACTCTATTGGTATCTTCTATGTAATCTTATGAACTCATACTTATATTGTTTATATTTCTTATTTATTGTATTTCATTACGAGTCACGACCCAAAGTATAACATAGGCGTAACATGTCATATAAAACCCTGAAAGGTCCCACACAAGCCACTTGGCATACATCATACAAGATAACATACATAAAGATTCTAAAAGAAGCATTCTTATATCATAAAAGAGTTTGACAAAGATGATGTTTAACATAATCTCAACAATCCATCTAGTACATCAATATAAGTGGTTGGGACGTAACCCATACACCACATACAAAGTCTGAAACTGAAATAAAAGAGAAAAGTTGTAAAAGTATAGCTGTCCTCGAAACATGAGGAGTGACCAATCTTCAAGTGCCAAGAGATATCAACTAGCCACGAGTATGAAAGGTTGGAGCGTCGGACCATACATTAATGAGACAATGTAGGCACAAGTATGCATTAGTACATGGATGTACTAATTATGATAGCAATGCATAAAAATTAGGAAATCGTGATAAAAGGGACTTCAAATGATATGCAATGACCAAGCTAAATCATAAGATAAAAGGTTAGAAAACATAAGTCATAATCATGGTTAATGAAAGAATAATATCTTCAAAATATTTTGTGAGATACTTTGAAAGTAACCTTAGTTAGACCATGTGAGCTATAACATGGAATCAAGTTTCTATCTCACATTAAAAAAGATCTCGTTACTTGCCATGGTAAGAACCATGAATGTGAGCTAAACTGGATCCACTAGCTAGTGTCTATCACAGACAAAATCCTATGCAGGCACATAGTTTTGCAACTTAGGGATTGCTACTAAAGGTCCTTTGACACTAAACATAGACCTTCATCCCAAAAGACCATTCGGTGCAAAGTAAAATCCCATGAAATAGTCATTAATCATAGTAATATTATCATCCATGAAAAGGCACAATTAAGAAACCAATCAAAGCTAAAGTTATTTAGAATAAGTCCTTAAACTTGATTCAATTTAGGTGATAAAACCTTTCAAGCTTATGAATAAAACCTTTCACAATAATGATCTTACTAGCATGTGAGAACATCTTTTACAATCTCTTCATACTTTCATCTAAAAGCATTGTCAAATCATTAACATCAATTACATAAAAGAATGCATAGCTCAGTAAATTCATATTTCATAGTTAATAAGTTTTATCATGTGTTCATTGTAAAAAAATCATGGACCATGCATGGGTGCATATAAAGTTAACTAAAAAATCATGTAATTATTTCAATTCATGCATAAGAAGATAGAAATTAATCAATCAAGAAAATCGTAATTGAAGATAACACATGACGATTGAATAAAATCCTAACTTTGAATTGAGAATATAACTTGTAAAGTTGGAAGATCTTGGAAACCCACTGGAGGAAGGAACTTTATTGTTGAATACTAACATACATTAGTGATCAAGGCCCAATAGCTATAATGAAATGAAGATCTTGAAGTGAAACTCTAGCTTCTTCTTTTGTAGCTTTAGAGAGGATTTTGGAGATGAACTTCGAGGTAAATTTATGATTTAGGAGAATGATAAAGAGTAAGCAGTTTTAGAACTTAAATCACTTATATAGGGCTAAGAATAGGGGTTAAAACAACATAGCTTAGGTATTAAAGACCTATAGAAAGACTAAATTAGCCTTGACTTAAAAAGTTGACGGGGGACTTTTTTGGAAGCCTAAACAAACCGTATAAGTCTCCACCGCCCATATAGGGAACCGTACAAATGGCCTCAATTTCCTGGCTGGCTTAAATGGCTAGGCCACTTCCCCTAAACAACTAATGAGCCCTTTCACAGACCATTTTGGCTTCCGTGGAGGGTTCATGGTCCGTTTTAAGCCTATAGACCTGCTGGTTAACCCCCTTTAACCTTTTTAAATTTCAAAGTCTGAGGTGTTACAATATCTCCCCCCGGGAACATTCGTCTTCAAATGGAACTCAAGCTAGCATTAGAAGGGTAGGTTAGAAACTAACAATCCAATATGAATGCAATTTTTTATCAAATGCACATAACCAAGCAGAAAAATCGACTTGAAGCTACAACATACTCAAAACATCATTTCATAAAACACACATGCATGTATATGGAAACATGAGAATGACTAAGACACATGAAACCAAAAGAATCAACCATGAGGAGCTAAATACCTCAAGTTAGAGTATGATCGGAGGGAAATATATGAGGATATTGGGACATCATATCGTCCTCGTCCTCCTATGTTGCACCCTCACCCATTTGATTACTGCACAAAACCTTTAAGGATGCAACATCTTTTTCCCTTAACTTCTGAACTTTCAAGTTTAAAATTTAGACCGTAACCTTCTTATAAGAAAGACTTTCCTTTATACCAAGATTCTTTAATGTTACAATAGATGTCAGATCTTCAACATCGTTCTTTATTAAGGACACATGATATACCAGATGTACCGATGCAAAATCATTACGCAAATCAAGTTCGTAAAATGCTTTACTAATACACCTCATAAATTGATATGAGCCTACATATCGGGGACTAAGCTTCCCATTCTTTCCAAACTTCCTGATACCCTTCATATGTGAAATCTTCAAGTAAACCTAATCATAAACATCAAACTCACGATCTCTTCTTTTAACATTCGTATAGGACTTTACCCGTCTTTGAGCCATTTTAATCCTTTCTCTAATAAGCAAAACCTTTTCCATAACCTCATGAACCAACTTGGGACCTATCAAACCAATATCCCCTATTTCAAACCAACCTATAAGAGATCTACACCTCTTACCATAATGTCACGACCCAGGGGTACCCCCTAGATGTAACATGGCTTATAGAACCTCAAAGGACTCCATACAAGCCACTTAGTTCTCATAACATAAACAATAGAACAATAAGAATAAAAACACATTCCAAGTCTTAAATTTTCATAAATGAAAGCGAAAGTCTGGACACGAAATCTCAACATAGCCATCTATTTCAATATTTAAATAAAATAGGGCCTAGCCCTAACAACATGTCCGAAAAGGGAAAATACATGAAAGGAACAACAACATAGGAAAAAGCCGTCCTCAGACCATGAGGATTCACCAAGATCGGATGATACTTAAGTCCAAGCTCTAGCCACTAGAATGATCACCTCCACAACCGGACCCTACACTTGGGGAAAATGTAGGAAAAGTAGGCGTTAGTACAAAAAATGTACTAAATGTGATAGCCATGAATAAAAAAATTTAAAACATGCAAAAAGGGACATTTCATTTGAAAGCATTCACTTTACCAAGTTTAAATATCATCATAAAGATAATGGAAATATCATAAGTCATAAAACATAGCCAACATAGTCATTATCATCTTTAAGACCTTTGAAAACTCATATAAAAGATTCTTGAGTAACCATAGTTCATAATTCATATTCTTGTTCTTATTGTGGGAATAAGCCTTAACCGACATGAGACCATGTGAGCTTAACATGGAATCCGGTGACTCCCACACCGAAAAGAGTTGGTCAACTTGCCTAAGGTAAAACCGATAACTTTATCTTAGGTTGATCCACTAGCTAAATATCCGACAGGTCCACATAATTTATGGGATAACGAGATGGCTACTAGAAACCCATATTAAACTTGAGTAAAAGGCTTCCATCTCATGAGACATACTTGGGAAACCCAGACTCAACTAGCACAAAAGGTCCCCATTTGGAAGCCGGACTCAACTTACGTAAAAGCTTCCATCTCATATTTAATATCCGCTTGGTGCTAAGCATTAATTCCCACAGAGTACTTATTAAGTCTTGACTTAATTCATATTCATGGAAGAATGTATTGACACTCAATCCATGCTTAATTCATAAGATAGCTCTTAGATCATGTGGGATAATAACCAATTTTACCGTCCATGTCTACATACAAGGCTTATATTGAATTAGGTAAGAAAGTCTTTCAACCTTAGAATCTTCATCATGTGAGAAAATCATTCACATCATATCAAATTCATGCATAGGTGTGTATTTGAGAATGTCCTTTCAAAAACACCACAACTACATCAGAATCATAGATACTTCACTCTCAAAGTGTTCTAAAAGCATTTACATAGATTTCATAAAACATGCATAAATCTCATACTTTTCCCTTCCAAGGTTCAAAGCTCACTTTCAATCAACACATCCAGAATTCAAACATTAGACATGGATATCGTCATAATTCAAGCAATCACTACATGCATAATTTCATAACATTTCCCTTTCATTAACAAAGACCACTTCATAAGATCACAATTGAGAAATATGAGAATTTCATGGGTCCTTGGGGATACATCATAAAAACCATAAGAAATCATCAATTCATGCTTAATATATCATAATTCAATCATTAGAATCAATTTTTAAAGGAACCCATGACTTTGGAATCAAACTCTATCTTTTTGAAATTGGAGATTTCGAGAGGACTCCATGGATAAAAGCTATCAATGGATGAAAACTACCATACCTTAACAAAAAATCCCAATGAATTTGATGTGAAGAACATTGCTTCTTGAACCCTAGCTCCAAATTCCTTCTTCTTCTTCTTCAAGTTCTAGAGAGAGAATATTTGGAGAGGATGAACTTTGGGGATTTATTTGGGTGTTGGAAATAATGAGTTGAATGGGTTGGTTTTTGAGTTAAAATGACTTATATAGTGACCCTAAGTCAAGTTAAAATGACCTCACTTAATCCCCACTTAACCCAGAATTTCCCAAAATAACCCCACTTGGGCAGCCTAGTGTCAGGCCTCACGGCCACCACCACAGCCCGTCAAGGGTCTCACGTCGCTTCATGGTGCCCGTTGTCCCTTGAACAGTTGCTAAGAAACCTTCGCTTGACCCCCACAAAGTGAAGGCATCACCATGACCCTTCCTACGAGCCCTGGTCGACATCATGGGCGGTGAAGTGGCTCGTGAAGGTGAGCCAACATGGGGTAGACTTTGGGAGGCCACTGCCTCACCACCATGAGTGGAACCACGGGGCGTGGTGGCCACCATGGGTCGTGAAGGCGCTCGTGGCATGGTGGTCACTGCCTTTGGAATTTTGGGCAGCCTTGGCCCTTTTCCTTGGCCATTGGCCTCCTTCATGACTCTAACCCTTATGTTTAGCTCTAGTTTAGCCTACTAATTTCCGGGTGTTACAATATCTCCCCCTTGGGAACATTTGCCCTCGAATGACGTTCTAGACACCTTACGAAAGTAAAGACTCAAGACTAGCAGCCCATCATGCATACAACGTCAAAATAATGCACAATTCAAAGGAGTGAACATCAACTCCAACTCAAACATACTGAATGCACCACAAGGAAGTAGGAACTACATCTAACAACCCATTATGCATGAAGTCTCAATGTTTCTAATGTTGATTGGAGGAATTACCTTCTCCAATCTAAAAACATGCTCAACAGAATCTCATGGAACCTTTATGCAATATACTTTTAAAAAGCACAACTAAAGCATGTTCAACAATTCATCTCATGAAGCATATAGGCAACTCTTGCTCAATGCACAACAACATGAGGAAAATCAATCATAATAAATCATTATCTTACTAAACATAAATTTTTCAAGAACATGCATAACATAGGGAAATCATGGAAAAATGCAAATAACACATATGACGCCCAAATCAAGAAAACTCAAGAGGAAGTATTTACCTCAAGCTAGAATAGGAATAGAAGGAAAAATATGAGGGTAGCGGGACTTCATATCAGCCTCGGCCTCCCAAGTAGCACCCTCAACTTGTTGATTCCTTCAGAAAACCTTCACGGAAGCTATTTTCTTGTTTCTCAACCTCTTAACTTGCCGATCTAGAATCTCTACCGGAACTTCCTCATCTGAAAGACTTTCATCAACCCCCAACCCTTCTAAGGGGATTATGGATGAAGGATCTCCGACACACTTCTTGAGCCGAGAAACATGAAACACCGGATGCACCGAAGCTAACTCACTTGGAAAATCCAACTCATAGACAACTTTATCAATACTCCTCAAAATTTGGTATGGGCCTACATACCAGGGACTAATTTTCCCCTTCTTACCAAATCATCACACCCTTCTTGGGTGATATTTTAAAATAGACCCAATCGTTAACCTTAAATTCTAGATCCCTTCTCCTCACATCGACATAAGACTTTTGCTGGCTTTGAGTCGTTCTCAATCTTTCTCTAATGAGTTGAACTTTCTCAATGGCCTCTAGAACTAATTCTGGACCTATCAAAGTAATTTCCCCCACCTAGAACAAACCTATAGGAGATCTACACCTCCTACCATACAAGGCCTCAAATGGAGCCATACCAATACTTGAGTGACAACTATTATCGTAGGAAAACTCTAACAATGGAAAATGGTCATCCCAATTACCCTTAAAGTCAATCACAAAAGACCTTAACATATCTTCAAAGGTTTGGATGATGCGCTCCGCTTGCCCATCAGTTTGTGGATGAAAAGCTGAGCTAAGCTTAACATTGGTGCCTAGACCCTTTTGAAAAGACCTCCAAAAGTGAGAAGTGAATTGAGGGCCACGATCGGAAATAATGGATAAAGGTACTCCATGCAACTTCACCATTTCCATTAAATACAATTTAGCATAGTTCGCCGAATAGGAAACCTTGATGGGAATAAAGTGAGTCAATTTTGTTATCTGATCTACAATAACCCATATAGAGTCATGTTGTCTCCGGGTGCGAGGCAAACCCATAATAAAGTCCATATTTACCTCTTCCCACATCCAAATGGGAATACCTATATATTGGGACAAGCCTCTCGGTCTTTGATGCTCAGACTTAACTTGTTGAAAATTAGAGAGCTTAGCCACAAATTCCGCAATATCTTTCTTCATCCCATTTGACCAATAGACCTTCCGCAAGTCACGGTACATCATAGTGGGTCCCGGGTGAATAGAATACTGAGAACTATGAGCTTCCGACAAGATTTGCTTTCTCAAATGTTGCATTATGAACACATAAATGACCTTTGTATCTAAGCACACCATCTCCCCCTTTAGAGAAAGACTCAACGGATTTCTTAAGTAACGTCTGTTTCAATTCAACCAAAATAGGATCAAGGCCTTGTTTAGATTTCACATCTGCCAAAAAAGATGATTTGGACCCATTGTGAACCATGACACCACCTTTGGTGGAATCCACTAATTGAACACCTAACCGGGCCAACCTATGAACATCCCGAACCAACTGTTTCTTATCATCATCCACATGAGCAACACTTCCCATAGCCAATCGACTAAGAGCATCCGCTACCACATTTGCCTTGCCGGGGTGATAAAGAACACTTATGTCATAATCCTTCAATAATTCAAGCCACCTCCTTTGGCGAAGATTCAAATCTTTTTGACTAAACACCTATTGTAAACTCTTGTGATCGGTAAACAGATTAACATGAACCCCGTATAGATAATGCCTCCATATCTTTAAGGCAAAAACCAATGCCGCTAACTTAAGGTCATGGGTAGGATAGTTATTCTCATGGACTTTAAGTTGCCTTGAAGCATAGGCAATCACCTTACCATTTTGCATAAGTACATATCCCAACACAACTCTAGAGGCATCACAATACACCACAAAACCATTCGTACCTTTCGATAAAGTCAACACCAGAGCGGAAGTAAGTCTATCCTTCAAACTCTTGGAAAATTTTATCACAAGCTTCCGAACAAATGAACTTAGCCTTATTTTAAGTCAAAGTCGTCATCAGAGAGGCAATGGAAGAAAAACCCTCAACAATTCTTCTATAATAAAGCTTCTAATGTCCGAAGGAGTTAGAGGTCTTGGCCAACTCTTGACCGCATCCGTCTTCTTAGGATCCACCTCAATACCTCTACTTGACACAATATGACCAAGTAAATCCATGTACCTTAACAAAAATTCACACTTGCTAAACTTTGTGAAACGTTGATGATCCTTAAGAACATGCAATACATTTCTCATATGGTCAACATGCTCATTCTCACTCTTTGAATAGATCAAAATGTCATTTATGAACACAGTCACAAACATTTCAAGGTATTGTCTAAACACCCTATTCATCAAGTCCATAAATGTTGCCGGAGCATTGGTCAACCCAAATGACATTACCAAGAACTCATAAAGACCATATCGGGTTCTAAAAGTCGTCTTTGGAATATCTTCTTCTCTCACCCTTAGTTGGTGATAACCCGACCTGAGGTCAATTTTCGAGAAATAACTTGCCTCTTGTAATTGATCAAACAAATCATCTATCATTGGAAAAGGATACTTGTTCTTAATGGTCACTTTGTTCAACTTACGTTAATTGATGCACATATGAAGAGACCCATCCTTCTTTCTAACAAACAATACGGGAGCACCCCATGGAGAGATACTCTATCGGATGAAGCCCTTATCCAACAAGTACTTTAATTGTTCTTACAACCCTTTTAACTCAGTCGGGGCCATTCTATAAGGAGGAATTGAGATAGGTTGCGTATCTGGGAGAATGTCAATACCGAAGTCTATTTACCGCTCGAGAGGAATACCGGGTAGATTATCTGGGAATACTTCCGGAAACTCATTGACAATGGGGACCGACTCAAGAGTACGGGTTTCAGAATCTACATCCCTCAACCTAACAACATAGTAAATACAACCCTTGGAGATCATCTTTATAGCCTTCAAACCTGAGACAAACTGACCCCTAGGCATAGAATTTCCCCCTTTCACTCAAGGATAGGCTTATTCAGGAACTGAAACTTGACTACCCGAGTTCTTTAATCAATCGATGCATAACAAGAGTGCAGTTGATCCATACCAAGTATAACATTGAAATCTAACATGTCAAGCTCTACTAAATCAACAAGAGTAACTGTATAGGATAGGGAAACGATGCATCTTCTATAAACCCTCTTAGTCACCATAGAATCACCAACATGAGTAAATACAAAAAAAGATTCTAACAACACATCAGGGAGCATATCAAATCTCATCACCACATATGGCATCAGAAAAGACAAAGTAGCACCGGGGTCTAATAAAACATACACATCTATATGGAAAAAATTTAACATACCGGTAACCACGTCCGGAAAATTCTCTTGTTCAGCTCTGTTTTGGAGAGCATAAAAGTGGTTTTGCTTGGGAGCATTGGAGTTTGAACCGCTATGAGGAGCTTGCTTTCCCTCTCTTCCTTGAACCTTAAGCATCAGATAATCTCTCATTTTGTGACCACTCTTTCCACAACCAAAGCAACCATTTGTGCCGATAGACACTTACCATCATGCTTCCTCCCACACTTCACACAGTAGGGCCTAGCCACATAAGACCCACTACCAATACCTACTTGAGGTTTGGGGTTAGACACCCTATCCTTGTTGACCCTTGGAGGAGCGTTAGAGGTACCTTGGTTGGAAAACCTTTGTCTAAATCTTGGTCGACCCTGTCCATCAGACTTAGTATTGGAGAAGTTCCCATCACCGGTCCTACCTCTTTTAACCTCCCTATTCTTTTCTTTAAGTTTCTCTTCCTCCATTTGTTGGGTATGCAACATCAGACGTAAAATATCCATATCTTGCATAAGTATTACCGTACGACCTTCTTTGACTACCATGTCGGACACTCCCATCACAAACATATTCATCTTAGCCCTCAAATCCTCCACTAAAGTTGGAGCATACTTGGATAGTTGGGTGAACTTTAGAGAATACTCCTTCACACTCAGACTTCCTTGAAGAAGATTAATGACCTCTTGCATCTTAGCTTACCTCAACTCAAGGGGAAAGAACCTATCAAGATACACCGATTTAAACACTTCCCACTCTATGGGACTTGCTCTTACCGGCCTCTCTTCCTTCCATTGATTATACCACACTTGAGCAACACCTTTCAATTGGTAAGAGGCTAACTCCGCCTTCTCTACCGAAGTCACCCCCATAATGGAAAGTACCTTATAAACCTCATAGACAGTTTCTTGAGGGTCTTCCTCAACATTGGAGCCATAAAATTCTGCAGGGTTCATCCTTGCAAAATCCCTCACTCTTGAAGCCATTGAATTCATACTAGGGTTCATGGGAGCAATCAACTCTCTATTGGCTTGATCCATCATGGCTTGAGCTAAATCTTGAAAAGTGACCCTAAACTCTGCATTTGTAACATTCTCAGCTAAAGGATCAACCAAAGTTTGAGGAGCTTGAGGAGGAGCTCCTTGATTCACATTGCCTTCCTCAATCCTTCTATGGAAAGCCCTTCGAGTAGCCATCTCATGTAGACTAATGAATAAGGATTAGGAGAAGTACCTTATAGAGTTAAACTCTATCGCACGACTTAAGGGTAATGAAAGAAATGGAATTTCCTAATCATCGTGTAACTTCTTATCTATAAATGTGGCGCGTTTTACACTTATGAACAAGACTCAACTTGACTTGGCTTATGATACATCATCCAAGAATCATTATAAACCTTGTGCTCCGATTACCAATTTTGTCACGACCCAGGGGTACCCCCTAGACGTAACATGACGTACAGAACCCCGAAGGAATCCATACAAGTCACTTAGTTCTCATCACATAAGCAATAGAATAATAAGAGTAAAAACACATTTCAAACCATAACTTTTAATAAACGGAAGCGGAAGCCTAGATACTAAGTCTCAACATAGCCATCTATTATAATTTTTGAATGACATAGGTCCTAGCCCTTATAACATGTACGAAAAGGGAAAATACATGAAAGGAACAATAGCATAGGAGAAAATTATCCTCCAACCATGAGGAATCACCAAGCTGGGATGATACTCAAGTCCAAGATCTAGCCACTAGAATGATCACCTCGAGAACTAGACCCTACACTTGGGAAAATATAAGAAAAGTAAGCGTTAGTACAAAAAATGCACTAAGTATGATAGCCATGCATAAAAACATTGAAAACATGCAAAAAGGGACATGTCATTTGAAAGAATTCACTTTACCAAGTTTAAACATCATCATAAAGATAGTGGAAAAATCATAAGTCATAAACATAGACAACATAGTCATAATCATCTTTAAGACCTTTCAAAACTCATATAAAAGCTTCTTGAGTAACCATAGTTCATAATTCATATTCTTGTTCTTATTGTGGGAATATTCCTAATAATCCTTAACCGACATGAGACCATGTGAGCTTAACATGGAATCCAGTGACTCCCACACTGAAAAGGGTTGGTCTACTTACCTAAGGTAGACCCGGTAACTTTAACTTAGGTGGATCCACTAGCTAAATATCATACGGAGGCACGTAGTTTATGGGATAAGGAGGTTGCTACAAGAAACCCAGACTCAACATGCGTAAAAGGCTTCCATCTCATGAGACATACTTGGGAAACCCGGACTCAACTAGCATAAAAGGTTCCCATTTGGAAGCCGGACTTAACTTACGTAAAAGTTTCCATATCATATTCAATATCCACTCGGTGCTAAGTATTAATTCCCAAGGAGTAATTATTAAGTCTTGAGTTGATTCATATTCATGGAAGAATTTCATGACACTCAATCCATGCATAATTACTAAGATAGCTCTTAGATCATGCATGAGAATAACCTTTCACCGTCCATGTCTACATACAAGACTTAGATTCAATTAGGCGAGAAATCCTTTCAACCTTAGAATCTTCATCATGTACGAAAACTTTTCACATCATATCATATTCATGCATAGGTGTGTATATGAGAATGTCCTTTCAACAACACCACAACTACATCATAATCATAGATACTTCACTCTCAAAGTGTTCTAAAAGCATTTACATAGATTTCATAAAACATGCATAAATCTCATACTTTGCCCTTTCAAGGCTCAAAGCTCACTTTCAATCAACACATCTAGAATTAAAGCATTAGACATGGATATCATCATAATTCAAGTGATTCAATCACTACATGCATATTTTCATAACATTCATCTTTCATCAACAAAGACCCACTTCATAAGATCACAATTGAGATATATGGGAATTTCATGGGTTCTTGGGGATACATCATAAAAACCTTAGGAAATCATCAATTTATTCTTAATATAACACAATTAAATTATTATAGTCAAATTTGAAAGGAACTCATGACTTTGGAATCAAACCCTAACAATTGGGGATTTCTATCTTTTTGAAATTTGAGATTTTGAGAGGACTCCATAGATGAAAGATATCCATGGATTAAAAATAACATACCTTAACAACAAAGCCCAATGAATTTGATGTAAATAACCTTCCTTCTTGAACCCTAGCTCCAACTTCCTTCTTCTTCTTCTTCTTCTTCTTCTTCTTCTTCAAGTTCAAGAGAGAATATTTGGAGAGGATAAACTTTAGGAAATTTATTTGGGTGTTGGAAATAATGAGTTGAATGGGTTTGTTTTTTAGTTCAAATGACTTATATAGTGACCCTAAGTCAAGGCAAAATGACTTCAATTAATCCCCACGTAAACCGGAATTTCCCAAAATAACCCCACTTGGGCAGCCTAGTGCAAGGCTTCACGGCCATCACCACGGCCCGTCAAGGGTCTCATGGCCCTTCATGGTGCCCGTGGTCCCTTTACCAGTGGAAAATCCACCTTGGATTGACCCCCACAAAGTGAAGGCATCATCACGAGCCTTCCCACAGGCCGTGGTCTATACCACAGGCCGTGAAATGGCTCGTGAAGGTGAGCCAACATGGGGAAGCCTTTGGGAGGCAACTGCCTCACCACAACGAGTGGCACCATGGGGCGTGGTGGCCACCACGGGTCGTGAAGGGCCTCGTGGAATGGTGGGCAGTGCCTTGGGAATTTTGGGCAGCCTTGGCCCTTTCCCTTGGTCCTTGCCTCCTTCATGACTCTAACCCTTATGTTTAGCTCTAGTTTAGCCTACTAATTTCTGGGGTGTTACAAATAAAGAGCCTCATATTGAGCCATACCAATGTTTGAATGATAAATATTATTATATGCAAACTCAATCAAAGGCAAATGATCATCCCAATTACCCTTGAAGTCAATCACACAAGCTCTCAACATGTCTTCCAAAGTTTGAATAGTATGCTCTGATTTCCAATTGATTTGAGGATTAAAGGTCGAACTAAGCTTGACACGAGTACCAATACCCTTTTAAAAAGACATCCAAAATTGAGAAGTAAAATGGGTACCACTATAGGAGATAATGGATAGGGCTTCTCCATGAAATCTAACCATTTCCTTTAGATATAATTTAACAAAATTCTCCACCGAATAAGAAACGTTGAGAAGAAGTAAATGAGCAGACATCATCATACGATAAACTATAATCCAAATCGAGTCATGTTGCCAAAAGGTGTGGGTTAAACCAATGATAATCTTCCCCAAGAAGGCTTCCCTTCACGAGCCACTTCAAGGATCATGGTGAAGACCACGGACCGTGGGAAGGCCCGTGAGGTTGCCTTCACCTTGTAGGGAAAATGCTAGGGAAGTCTAGCTACTGGTCAAGGGAGCATGGATACCATCATGGGCCGTGGTGCCCTTGATGGCTTGTGAAGATGGGTGTAGTCCATGGGAACCCTACTTTAAGTGGGGGTTATTTAAGGTAATTCCTTTTTAGTTAGGTATTAAATGAGGTCGGTTAGCCTTAGTTTTATACACCTATATGAGTCATTTTAAGTCAAAATGCACCCATTCACCTCATTATTCCAAAACCCAAATAATTTCCAAAAGTTTATCTTCTACAAAATTTCTCTCTGTAGAAAAGTCAAAGAAGAAGAGGAAGAAAGGAGTTGGAGCTAGGGTTGAATAAGGTAGATTTTATACTAAAATTCTTAGGAGTTCATCACTAAGGTATGGTAGTCCTTCATCCATGGATATCCTTCATCCATGGAGTCCCTTTAAATTAAATTTGAAAAACTAGAATTTCCCCAAAAGTTAGGGTTTGACTTCAATCTCATGGGTTCCTTTCAAGAACATCTCTAATGATTAATTTATGATATATACTGTAGTTATTGATGATTTCCTATGGTTTTTATCTTGAATTCCCCCAAGAACCCATGAAACTCCCATATTACTCAATTATGATCTTGTGATGTGGGTTTGTTGATTATACAAGAATGTTATGATATTATGCTTGTAGTAATTGAGCTAGTTGAATTTTGTTATTATCCATGTCTAATGTATTAATTATAGATGTGTTGATGTAATATGATCTATGGTCCTTGAAGGGCAAAGTATGAGAATTATACTTGATTATGAGACTTATATACATGCTTTAAGAGCACTTTGAGAGTAAAAGTGATTATGATTATGATTTAGTTGTTGTGTTATTGGAAGATATACTCATTTACACACCTATGTATGAATATGATATGATGTGAAAGGTTTTCTCAAAATATGATGACTCTAAGGTTGAAAGGCTATTCTCACCTATTGAATGTATGAGCTATAGAATGAATTATGTTGAATTGAGTGTCACGACATTTTTCCATGGATATGAACTTATGTCAAGATTTAAAAGGTAATATATGGGAATCAATGCTTAGCACAGAGTGGTTATTGTTATGAGATGGAGGCTCTTTCACTAGTAGAGGTTGGGTTATATCATGGAGAATTCCCCGTTAGTAGAGGTGGGGTTTTCCTAGTAGTAATCTCCTGGAATGGAAGCTATTCCATTAGTCAAGGCCGGGTTTCTAGTATGAATCCCCTTATCCCATAACTATGTATCATTATAGGTCTTTAGATAGTGGATCCACCTAAGCTAAGAGTATGGTTCTACATTACGCAAGTAGAATAACCCCTTTTCGGCATGGAGTAGACGCCAGATTCCATGTTAAGCTCACACGGTCTATGTCGGTGAAGTCTTATTCCCAATTATGATAGTATGAACAAGAACATAAATTATGAATTATAGTTACTCATGAAGATTTGCTTAGTATGAATAAAATTATGGAATCTTATTCATGCATTGCACAAGTTGACTTTGAGGGTATTTATGATATGTTTCTCTTGTGATATGATGATCTATGAGTTGATTATGTTTATGACTTATGTTACTCCATTATCTTCAAAATGATATTTTAAATTAGTAAATTGCATGCATTCAACTAAAATGTCCTTTTTGGCATGTCTTCACTATTTTTGTGCATGGCTATCATATTTAGTGCATTTTAGTACTAACCCATATTTTCTACATTTTTCCTAAGTGTAGGGTCCAATTTTTGAGCTGATCTTGATTTGGTCAAAGCTTGGATTAGACTATTCTCCTAGCTTTTGGTGAGTCCTCATGTTTCTAGGATGAATGTTGCTTTTATAATTCATTTCTAGCATTTATTTTTGGACTATGATTTATGGGTTGTGTCCCTTTTCATTTGATTCAAATATTGTAATAGATGGCTAATTGAGACAAGTATAGACTCCCGCTTTGCTTTATAAAAATTTCTTAAGACTAGAAATGTGTTTTACTCTTTCTTGTTTTATACTGATGTTATGATATGCTAAGGGGCTTACATGGTACCTTTAGGGGTTCTATATGCCTTGTTACATCTATGGGGTACCCTTGGGTCGTTACAAACTTTGTTATCAGAGCAGAAGGTTTAGAATGATTCTAGGATGATGTCTCATAAGCTACGTCTAGAATGAACCCTCCCAAATTTCATGGCTCCAAAGTGGAGGAGGACCCTCAAAATTTTGTGGATGAGGTTTACAAAATACTTGATATCACGGGGGTGACTTTGGTAGAGAAACGGAGTTAGACGCTTATCAATTAAAAAGTGTTTCTCAAGTGTGCTATAAATAATGGAAGAATAATAGGCCAGTAGGAGCGGGTGTCATAGAGTGGAAAGTGTTCAAATCGGCATTTCTTGATAGATTCTTTTCCCGAGAATTGAGAGAGGCTAAGGTGGAAGAGTTCATCAACCTTTGTCAAGAAAGTATGAGCGTGAAAGAGTATTCCCTAAAATTCACTCAATTGTCCAAATATGCTCTGGCCATGGTGGCGGATTCGAGGGATGAAATGAGTAGGTTTTTGATGAGTGTATCTGACTTGGTTGAAGAAGAATGTCGTATGGCAATGCTCCATCGTGACATGGATATCTCAAGGCTTATGGTGTACGCTCAACAAATTAAGGGGTCAAAACTCAAGAAAAAGAATAGAGAGGTGAAAAGAGCTAGAACTAGTGATGGGAACTTCTCCAATGCTAGCTCTGATGGACAAGGTCGACCAAGGTTCAAACAAAGGTTCTCCAACCAAAGTTCCTTTTATGATACAAGGGTCAACAAGGATAGGGTGTCCAAACCTAAACCTCAAGGAGGTAATGGTAGTGGTTCGTATGTGACTAGATCTACTTTTTCCAAGTTTGGAAGGAAGCATGATGGTAAGTGCCTAGTTGGCACGTGTCACGCCCCGAGACTACCCTCGAGACGCGGACACGGGACTTAGGACCACAAGTGATCCCAAGCTAACCCTGCTGGCATGATCATGAGCATACTAAAGATAATAAACTGATACGGAAGCTAAATCATAAGTAAATGAATAGATGGGGAATACCCATATACTATAACTAAGATATATGAAAACTGATGAGTTTAATACAAAGAAGTTATTAACTCACAACTAAGCTGAATCTAACTATGTCTGAAATAAGCCTCTAAATTGACTAGAAATGTTGGGACATGCCCCAACT